>ML413050.1:10518-64454 GCA_005239525.1 Nicotiana knightiana | reverse complement strand
CAGGATTATATTTGCAACGCCCGCTTAGTCTTCTACAAGACATAGTTGAGCGTGATCAGCTGTTAATGGGTAAACAAGATGGTCATCCTTTTTGTTTGGCCCTGGTTTGCTAGGCCATATTTAGGTAATTGGCTCGAAAATACATCACTTGCACTTGGAGTTTTGTCCCGCCGTCCGTATGGGGTCCTAAACCTACTTGAAGGCCCAGATTTGTTACTGGGTGATTTTACAATTGTAATCGAGCTTGTGATTACTCTATTTGGCCTGTAATAACATGTAAAAACAAATAAGGACAAATTAGTGATGGAGAAATTAGTGAAAGGGGGTACTTTAATTCTTGCATGAATAGGTAGAAACATGCCTATAGGGTCTAAACATTTTATTTTTTAACTTTCTTGCGACTATGAGTTCGAATTTGGATTTTGAGGTTCCTAGGAGATTTATGCCCAATCTAGAGAAAGTTGGAAAGTTGATGAATGCTCTAGCCTTGTGAACTATTTGTATATTGACAACATGCTTATAGGCCATCAACTTTGCATGTTCACTTAGATAACATGATTTAGGGACTTAACTAATTTTAATATCGATCCTGCCATTAAGATTAGAAAATATACCTATAGGATTCAAATCAAATCTATTTGCTACTTGCTCAGTCTGCCTTACTTCTGCGTATAGACAACATGCATATATGATTCCTCTTAAGGTAATTGGGACTATTTACATGTATATTTCCTTCAATTGTATGGCCCGCCTAGAAATCCTGGTTATAGAATTAATGAAACAAACTTGTGCCTACAAACAGCTTCACACCTAAAATTGTATAAGTTTACCCATTTAGAAATCATGCCTATAGGACCCCATATTGACTGTTTGAAATTGTTTGCGTTCATGCCTTCATTAATCGTGTTACCCATTTGGAAATCATGACCATATGATTAAACACAATAAGAATCAACATTGTCCAACTACTTGGCTTTTAAATCGTCCATGTTTGGTCATCTAGAAACCATGCTTATTGGGTTTAAATAATGTAGCATGTCCACCAACTATTCATGTACCAATTCCAGATCTACTTACTCATAACTGATTATCCACCCAGTCACCTAGTAATCTTACCTTAGGCATAATTAATTGGCATATCAACTGCTCATTTCTTTTACCATGCTGATACAATCTGAAATATGTGCATGTGAGTTTATATGTGGAGGTAAACTTGAAACCCCTTTGTGCTACTTGCATCATATGAAATTTCCTACTTGTTTCTATTATGTTTAGCAACCTAGATGGAGTGTAGAACCACCCCTATAGTGGTCCAAAGCCTCATGGATCATAGGAATGGACGGGTAGGCACACATAGGACGTGAATTGAATTAGTGCTCTTTAGGTAAACAACTTTAAGATAGTAATCGGGTAGCAATAGATGATAGTCTGTGTTTGCTGAATCATATGACCAACCCTCATACTTAAAGGGGTTACAAAGTATTATTTTTGTTGCACGGGGTGATCCTTTAGGCTAATAATTTAAGGAACCCCATGTATAATTATTCCTTATGAATTTTCGTGTTGAAACCTAGACATGACTAAGATATATCTTGTAATTTCAAAAGACTTGTAGCAATTGCTTATTAGGTGATAAGTTTTTTTCTTCACTAGTATACCATTTCTCTCAATAAATTGTTTTGTCTTATTTCTTTATTTTCATAGTTGATTAACTACTTGGACTCTTTTCTCCCTTTAGTGGTCATGCTCACATAAAGCAGTTATAATTCGATAATCCCCACATAGTTTAATATTCGGCCAAAAATTACAGTTGTGGACCTCGAAAAGTGCCTAATAACCTCCTATTTAAGGTAATTATCCCTTACGATACAGACTAGTTAAAATAGAGTTATTTGGAAATAGGCGCCCTAACATACCCCAAAATTGTTAGGTGGCAATTTTTCTCTTTTAATACCCATTTTAAAAGAGTTGTCACATGTCGAAATCCGCTTTTGCGAGAAAGGGCACAACAAATGATATTCTAGTATATTCCAAGTCTAAATCAAAACATGCACAGCATCTACATAGAGTGTTCCGTATCCTTCGGGACCAGAAGTTGTATACCAAATTTTTTTAAGTGAGAATTCTGGTTGAGTTTGTTAGCATTTCATGGACATATAGTATCATCATAGAGCATCAATGTAGTTTATCAAAAGATAGAGGCAGTGAAGAATTGGCCCAGAACTATGACGCCAACTGAGGTACATAGTTTTTTAGGCTTGGATGGATATTACAGGAGGTTCTTATAAGGATTTTCTTCCCTTGAAGCGCCACTGACTAGATTAATGTACAAAGTAGACAAATTTTATTGGTCAGATGAATGTGAGCTGAGTTTCCAGGAGTTTAAGAACATGTTGATTACAGCTCCGGTTCTTACACTTCTAGAGGGATTCGAGGGTTATGGTCGCAACGGTTATTCATGTACTGAATATTTTGAGGCGCTACCTATATGGAATTCATGTTGATATCTATAGAGATCATAAGAGCCTTCAGTACATAATTAAGCAAAAGTAGTTGAAATTGCGACAGAGACAGTGGCTAGAGCTTATAAAGGACTACAATATTGACATTCTTTATCATCCAGGTAAAGCTAATGTTGTAACTTATGCTCTCAGTCGTGTAAGTCCATGTGGAGTTTAGCTTACTTGCAGCCTCAAAAAAGGGAGTTAGCTCATGCTCCATCAATTACCTGGGTTGGGAGTTAAATTGATAGATTCAGAGGATGCGGGAGTTGCAGTTCAAAACACAACTACCACTTGTTTAGTGAAAAAAGTGAAACAGAGGCAATATGAAGATCCAATTCTAATTGAGTATAGTCAGGTAGCTAGGAAAACGAAAAAGTCACCTTACAGAGTTACTAGTGACAAATTCCTCAGATATAAAAATAGCCTTTGTGTTCTAGATTTTGCAGGGTTATACAGAAAAACTATTGCAGAGGACCATCATTCCAGGTACACCATTCATCCAGGCTCTACTAAGATGTACCATGATCTTAAACAGATTTTACAGGTGGGACAAAATAAAATGTGACATAACATAGTTCATGGCCTAGTGTCATAACTGCGAGCAGGTAAAGTTTGAGCACTAGAATCCTAGAGGTTTGTTACAAGAGATAGATACCCAACATGGAAGAGGGAAGCAGCGAATATGGACTTTATCACATGCCTGCCTCATACGCGGAGCAAACATGATTCTATTTGGGTTATAGTTGACAGGATTACTAAATCAACTCATTTCTTGCATGTACGCCGGATCGTATATCATGGATATTGTACGCCTCCATGGTGATCCAGTATCTATCATTTTAGAGAGAGGCGCACAATTTACAACTAACTTCTGGTGATCGTTCCTGAAAGGTTTGGGGACATCATCCCCAAACAGATGAACAAGCTAAGCGAAACATACAGATGCTCGAGGACATGTTAAGGGCGTGTGTATTAGATTTCAAAGGCAGCTGGGATGAACATTTACAGTTGATAGAGTTTTCATACAACAAAAGTTATCATTCTAGCATACAGATGGTGCCATATGAAGCTTTGCACGGGCACAAGTGCAGGTCACCCGTAGGATAGTTCAAAGTTGGTGAGTCTCAGTTGATAGGACTAGATTTGATTAGGAAGTGGATAAGGTTAAGCTGATCAAAGAGAGATTACTAGCAGCCCAGAGTCGATAAAAGTCATATGCAGACAACCGATGCCGAGATCTAGAGATCCAGGTTGGCGATTGGGTGTTCCTGAAGGTGTCACATGTGAAAGGTGTTATGTGGTCCGGAAACAAAGGCAAGCTTAGCCCTAGGTATATAGGTCCATACCAGATCATTAGACGAGTTGGTCGTGTAGCATACGAGTTGGACTTTCAGTAGACCTTCAAGAGGTACATCCAATGTATCATGTCTCCGTGCTTCAGAAGTGTGTTGGAGATCCTTCCAGAATAATACCAGTTGACAATGTACAGATCACCAATAAGATGACCTAGGAGGAGGTACTTGTTGCCATTTTAGATCGGTAGCTTTGTCGGTTGAGGACGAAAGATATTCCTTTAGTGAACGTGTTATGGTAGAGAAATAATGTGGAAGAGATGACTTGGGAAGCTGAGAGGGATATGACAGCGAGATATTCGCATATCTTCACTACTCCAGGTATGTAACGTATCTTTGCTTAATGCTTCTGTATACCTCAATTAACATTCGAAAACAAATGTTCTTAAGGGAGGGAGATTGATACACCCCGTACTTCTATGATGCCGTATATTGTGTAAATGAGCATCTAATCATGATTTAAATTCATTTAAATACATAATATTACTATATATGATGTTTGAATATAGAATATAAAATTCGAGAAAAATCAGATTTAAGTTGTGGAAATACCGACTAAGGAGTTGCCTTGTAATGAAGCCTTTTGAGAAATTAATTTAGTATGTATATGAGAACTTTTGGGGACATATTATATAATAAATTTAAGATCTTGGAATATATTTTCCAACACTCTTGGCCGTTTGTTCATACAACGTCTCGATAAAGAGTATGAGCATTGGAAGAAGGGGCGGTGAAGCACACATGTGGTTGACTTTTCAACCTTACTATAAATAGAAGATTTGATCTTCTTTTTCCTAATTTTCCAGAAAATTCAAGCACACACAGAGCTTACATATCTCTAAAAGGAGTTCCTTAGGGTTTTGAAAAAAGTCCATCATCCGCAACTCAAAATCAAGAAGCGAACACATCTAGGGAATCCTTACGACATGGGTAAGACTTTGTCGTCCTCCTTTCTCCTTATAACCCGAATTTTGAAAAGATATTCGTGGATAAACAAGATTTTCACCTCTATATTTTAGCTATACAAGCATAAGGAAGGATGTGTATCAAAGGTACAAGGTGTGGAAGCGAGAGACAAAAGGTATGTAGGGTTTTCATTTCGTTTTCTGCATGATTTGATTTTGCTATGTTCTAGCCTTTCTCCTTGATATTTTAAGAGTTTTTAAAGGGAAATTTCAGAATATATTGTATTATTTTATAGTATTCAATTCCATATGTGAATTATGGAAGAAAATAGTTTAGGTTGGAACTTCAAATCACAACAAAAACAAAAAGGGCGAATCGCCCATTTGGCCTATGCCATCCGGACTTCCGTTTGTTCCGTTCCTTCGATGTTTTATATATATATAACCCCATATGATACTAATAGATTCATTGAGATTATATAAGCTTAATTTTTATGTGTTGATGATTAGTATATTGCTTAATCATATTTAGACTTACATGTCACAAGTTAGTCATTATGATCCGACATTACGTTCGTAGTTCTATTTTGTCAATCGTTTGACACTATTATGGATAACTCGATCTCCTTAGTTTTATGGTATAAACTTGTACGGGTATCCATTCACAATGTATATTGTGGTGATTGCTTTGATTTTTGGGGATCATACTGTTTTCGAGGAAACACTGCCGAAAGTTTTGGAAATTCGAAGCGTTGGACAAATCTTGAGTTCCTTGGTTCTAAATTGATTCCATAGGGATCCTAATGAGTTAATAATCCTTATTATCTTATGTACATACTCATTTTATCCGTAAAATCGGGATACGATCCTCCGTCCAATTTGTGGACGATGAGCGTCAGATTACATTTATGATTTCGTTTATGGTTTCCTTCATGATCTATTGAGTCCATATGATGATGCCACATGTGTTATGCCTCATACATGCTTACATTGATTATATAATGGGGGTGGTGTGAAATATTCTATAACACCAGCTGGGACTATTGATTATATATTTACCTAATAGGGGATATAACCCATAACACCAGTCAACCATGTTATATACATGTATATAGCTACAGTTTGCATTGCATAACTATACATGAGGCTAGTTTAGATGTATGTTACTTAATTGGGAGGGGGGGGGGGGGGGAGGGGAGCCCTACATAGCTATAATTTGCATTGCATAACTATACATGAGGCTAGTTTAGATGTATGTTACTTAATTGGGAGGGGGGGGGGGGGGGAGGGGAGCCCTACATAGCTATAATTTGCATTGCATAACTATACATGAGGCTAGTTTAGATGTATGTTACTTAATTGGGAGGGGGGGGGGGGGGGAGGGGAGCCCTACATAGCTATAATTTGCATTGCATAACTATACATGAGGCTAGTTTAGATGTATGTTACTTAATTGGGAGGGGGGGGGGGGGGGAGGGGAGCCCTACATAGCTATAATTTGCATTGCATAACTATACATGAGGCTAGTTTAGATGTATGTTACTTAATTGGGAGGGGGGGGGGGGGGGAGGGGAGCCCTACATAGCTATAATTTGCATTGCATAACTATACATGAGGCTAGTTTAGATGTATGTTACTTAATTGGGAGGGGGGGGGGTGGGGGAGGATAGCCCTACATAGCTATAATTTGCATTGCATAACTATACATGAGGCTAGTTCAGATGTATAGTTACCTGGTTGGGGGGATATATCCCATAATGCCAGACATGTACTAGCTCAGACACTAGTCCAGTTTCAGCACAGTTTCAGCTTAAACTTTAGTTTAGTTCCAGATCAATTGCTAGTTAGGATTCTTGCTGAGATTTCACCTTATATTCAAATTTCTAACTTACAGTCATACGTTAGTATGTTTTACATATGTTTCCACCCTACATACTTTGTACATATCATACTCATGTCCCTTCTGGGACGCTGCGTTTAATGTCTTGCAAGTACATGTAGATCAATGCTTTAGCCACATCAGTGGGCCATCCACCAGCTGTTGGAGTCGATCCGCTTACTCTCAGAGTTGCTTATCTTTTGGTGTGTGTACAATCAACTAGTCTAGGTATGGCGGGGCCCTATCCCGTCCAGTACTTGTTTAGTTCAACACTCCTAGAGGCCTGTATATATGCACTTGTGCATTTAGTATATTTTTATATATCGACCTGTCTTAACCTTGTCGGCTTTTTAAATTGTATAGTTCTTACCAGCTATGCTTATGCTTTTTTAGTTTATTATTTTATATTCATCATTAGTATATTATCATCAAGTTTAGTGATGATCGGCACTTAGTGTCGGTTATCCGTCATAGCCTTAGACTGGGTCATGACAACAATGTTTGCAGAAGCAGAACATGGATGGGGCTAGAGAGGTTCGTAAATGCAATGATTTTTGTAGCATCTGTGAGACCACATATGCAGTGTATTATTCGTAGAAGTGAAGGTCGGTAAATTAGGGTTTTTGCGCAGAAGCTGAGTTTAGCGGTAGGTGCAAGGATGCGAGAGTATAAGTGAAACTTGCAGAAGTGAGTATTTCACACAGCAAGCAGTGATGCGGCTGAAGTGGCTGGTTTGTTGCTGGTGCGAAATCATTGGGCATAGTATATGGGGTTAGCTTCGTTCAATCATATTTTGAGATTAGGAGCTCAGAATGGGGCAATTTCTGAGGCAATTTTCATCCACTTGGATTGAGAAAGTGTTCTTAACTTGGATTTGATTATTATTCATGATTCTATAAGTGATTTTAGCTTTTGGTTGGTGAAATCTAAGGGAGAAATTTGGGGGTTTTGTAAGAAATTTTTGAGAGTGACTGTTTGGGATTTGAAGTCAAATTTGGATGAAACTTATATATTTAGGCTCGTATTCGAATGGGTAGTCGGTATTTGTGACTTTTGTCGGGTTCCGTGATGCGGGCTCGGGTTGACTGTTGCTATTTGATAAATATTGGAGCTTTATTACTTGGAATCGATTCCTATAGCATTGTTTTGTATTATTGAGTTATTTTTTGCTAGATTTGACCTATTCGGAGGTCGATTCAAGAGGCAAGGGATTTCTAGAGTATTGATTCTCGCACTTTGAGGTATGTTGCCCGGGCTTAGTTGGAGGGTATTTTCCATGCAGATCAATGCTTTCTATGTGTTGGGGTGATGCACCTACGCGGTGACGAGCATATTTGCATACACTATCATTATTCATGATCCGGGTAGATCTTAGACTATTATGCTTTTTGTTTTGCTATCATGCCTTTGTGTTACCTTGTTTTCTTTACTATTATGACTACTTGAAGTATTATTCATGCCATAAAACTTGTTTAGGCTATGTGCTTATTCATTTGGGATATGATAGGACTATTTTTCTATGTTGAGTTGCTTGCCTTAATTGTAGTAATACTTTTCAGTCATGATAGTATATCCGCCATGCCAAAAATCATATTTAGGCTATGTGCTTATCTGTTTGAGATATGATAGGGTTATTTTTCTATGTTGAGATGCTTGCCTTGACTGTAGGCATACTTTTCAATCATGATATTATATCCGCATGCTATTTCACCATTTTTGTAAACTTCTTACCTATTATCTCTTATCTTGTTGCTCTCCTTACTTGAGTAATATGTATTTGAGTATATTTACGGCACGTTGGTATAACTTGTGCAGTTTAATAATTTATGATACTATGATATATTGGCATATTGTGACCTGAGAGGATTAATGACTGAACTAGGGCCATAGATCCGTATTGATATTGATATTGATATTGATATTGATATTGATATTGAGGTGATGCATACACTATGCCTCTAATGGGCTGAGTGTTAGTAATATTGAGGTGGTGCATGCACCAGGCTATTTGGGTTAAATTATGGTGATCATTGACTTTTGATTCGATCAGCTCTTGGGCTAGGATCCGCCCCTCCGGAGTCAGGTGATAACCCATGGTCTTTGGGCCGTATGACTGCAGGCACTTGGTATGTGCTTACTGTGGATCTTTATTCCAAGCACTCATACAGTGCTGAAAGTGTGCTAATGTAATGTCCCGGCCGGTCGTTTTGAGTATTTAAGCCTCATTTCCCCTATTTGATGCTTTACATATGTGTATTTATCGTTATGTAACTTGAGGGGATGGTTGGTTGGGATTCAGGGGATTTTTGGATTGAATTGGGACACTTAGTCTAGAGATTGGATGCTTAAGTTGTAAGAATTGATCGGAGTTTGACTTTGTGTAGATGACCAAAAAATGGTAATTTTATGGTTTTAATATGTTGGGATGGTGATTTTGGACTTAGGCATATGTCCGGATTTGTATTTGGAGGTTCCTATGTGGATTTGATTCTATTTGGCGAAAGTTGAAAACTTGAAGGTTTGGAAGATTCATAGGCTTGACCGGGAGTTGACTTTGATGATATCGGATTCAGATTGTGGCTCAGAGAGTTGGAATAGGTCCTTGTGTCGGTTTGGACATATATGCAAAATTTGAGTTCATTCGGAGTTGCTTAGGCATGTTCGGCGTATGTTTTAAATTTGAAAATTTGGGTTAGTCCCTTAGGATTGAATTAAGGTGCGATTCATTTTTTTGATGTTATTTTGTGTGATTTGAGGGCTGAAATAGGTCCATATTATGTTTCAGATTGCTTAGTCTGATTGGACGCGGTGAGATAAGGGGGCCAAAATGCGTACAAGGCTCACGCGATGATATTAGGAAGATTGTTATTGTGACTTGTGAAATAAGATAGGTGTGGTACCTCAGTTGTTACTCTTGTTGTACATTTTATTTTAAAAAGGCTTGTTGGTTGAACAGTTTTTTGTTATTTCTTCATTTGTCTTACTTGTGATTGTCCGTATTGGGTTGCTTATTGTTCAGATCATGTGCTCACTCCTTGTTGACTTTACTGCCTTAAATTCTATTGTTAGTCAACATTATTGTACTACTTTGTTATCATTCATTTCCTTGCCCTCCGTTATTAGTCGATATTATACTCTGCTTGTTTTTCTTGTCCTAATAGGTGTCTTGACCTTGCCTCGTCACTGCTCTACCAATGTAGGCTTGATACTTATTGGGTACCGTTGTGGTGCACTCATGCTATACTTCTGCATATTTTTGTGTTGATCCAGGTACAGTTGCTCGTGCCGAGTGCCAATGTTCGTTCAGTTATTTTTCCAGAGACTTCAAGGTATAACTGCTCGACGCTCGCATGCCTCGAAGTCACCTTCCGTTATTTCCTTTACTACTATTTATCCTATTATCAGACAGTGTTTTATTAGAGATTTTAGTACATTTCTGTAGAGCTATGACTCAGTTCTAGCAGTTTTGGGGATTTTGTCACCGATGTCCCATTTTGGAGTTATTATGAGCTTTATCAGTTTATTTTATTATCTTAGATTGTTATTTCTGTTAAACCATTAGGTTTACCTTGTGTTAGAGACTAGGTGTCATCACAATGCCTCAGGTGGGATTTTGGGGTCGTGATAGCAATTGCGAGTGGCCTGTAGTAATTGAAATGTGTATCGTTGGGCAGTATATTCTAACTGGATTTGGGACTTTTGCTCATTCTCTCGTATTTTGAACAATAGACTTGGAGATCGGAGATTTTGTGCTTGAATATTTCCATTTAATATTAAGGGTAAGTGAATTCTACTCATTTTTTGTGTTGTTTCAAGAATCTACATTAATTATTTACACCAAAAATATGGAATTTTGACATAAAATTTGGGGGTTTTGTCTACACTTGAAGGAGTGTATTTTGCGGATTTGAATAATGATTTGGACTCGATTTTTGAATTTAATCACATATCTGAACTCGGCAAGTTATTGGTCATCGAGATTTTGTATTGGTTTTGGATTTCAGACACATGAGTCGGGCTTGACTTTTGTTGACTTTTTGGGGATTCTTCAAAGATCAAAGCTTTATGGATCGGTTTCTTCCTATGGCATTACTTGACTTCCTTGGATGATCTTTGGTTAGATTCAAGCTGGTTGGAGGTGGTTTCTCAAGGAAAAGCGATTATTGGAGCTTTAGACTAGCCCATATGTGGTAAGTGTCTTGCCTAGATTTGGTTGAGAGAATTTTCCCTAAAAATTGATATTGTTTATTACACATGGGGGTGATATATATATGAGGTGATGTATGTATATACATGTGTCGTGTATTCATGATTAGAGTAGATTCAAGAAATCGTTATGCCTTGTTTGGTTGTGTGTTCTAATATCTATTCTTTACTTGATTGGATGACTACGCGAACACAATAAACCTGATAGAGAAAATGTTTAAGTTAATGTTACATTATTTTGAGAATGATAAACTATTATTGAGATTATTGATATACTTGATTCAAACATGCTACATGTATACTGTGAACACATATCCATATTGGTTATTCTTGTGTCATGCCTTCAATTGAGACGACTCCTTGAGTTTCTTACTCACATTAAAGAAAATGATTTATCATATGATGCCTATTCGGTCATGATGATTGTTTGTATGACATATTACATGTTGAGTCCATGGTCATATGTACATATAGGCAGACATCATACCTGGAAATATCCCTTGGTCACATGCATATACTCATGCATGGTTATTTCTCAGTCCTTATGCCTTATATATTATTATCTTTTAGTTATATGCAAAGGCATAGGTTATCAGATATGGACAGAGGTTATGGCGTGAGGTTTCTGCCATGCGAAAATTGTGATATTGTTATTGATTTGGCACAATGTAATGACCCGCCCAGTAATTTTGAGCAGTTGCACTTCGCTCGGTTATTTGAGGGCATGAGTAACTCCGTGTGATCTATCATGACTTATGCGAATCTTCGGTTTTGGTTTTCAGGTTATTCAGAATTGATTTAGAAGAATGATTCTCAGCTAGAAGCTTCAAATTGGAAAGAATTGACCAAGTTTGACATTTTGGAATTTGACTTAGGATTGGATTTCTGATGGTTTTGTTAGCTCCGCTGGGTGATTTGGGACTTAGGAGCGCGTCCGGATTGTGTTTTGGAGGTCCGTGGTAGAATTAGGCTTGAATTGGCGAAGTTGGAAAATTTGGTGACTTTGGGTCGGCAATGGAAATTTGATATTGGAGTCAGAATGAAATTTCGGGAGTTGAAGTAGGTTCGTAGTGTCATTTGTGACATGTGTGAAAAATTTGAGGTTATTCGGACGAGGTTTGATAAGTTTCGGCATCAGTTGTGGAAGTTTGAAGTTTCAAGTACATTAAGCTTGAATTGGTGTGAGATTCATGTTTTTGTTATTGTTTGATGTGCTTTGAGAGCTTGATTGATTTTGTATGGCATTTTAGGACTTGATGATACGTTTGGTTGAGGTTCCGGAGGCCTCGGGTGTGGTTTAGAGTGAGTTTTGAGTGAGTTTGGGCATTTTCGGAACTCCAGTATGGTTCCGGTGCTTTGAAAACCGGACCTCAGCAGAATTTTGCGGAGCTCAGCAGAAATTCATGGACCTCAGCATAATTTCGTAGACAGCATAATTTTGCCGCAGCTGCACTTCGGGGAAAAGTTCTGCAGATCCACTGGTCCGACTTCGGAAGCCTTTATCATTTGATACATAAGGAACTTTTAGATTATTCAAAAATAAAAGTTGTAGCCCTTCATGTCTAGTTTCCATAAAGGTAAAGAAGGCATCATTTGGACATCTGTAGAGAATGTTATGGCCAAACTACTAAAGCCTGACAGTGCAGCTACGAAAAGGTGCGGCTGCACCATTTTTATGCGACCGCAGGAGCTGGGAGGCACGGCCGCGCTTGAAATTTCGTGGACCGCATAGTGGAGTTTAAAGGGTGCACTATATAAACGTGATTTATGGTATTATTTCACATTTTGGACCTAGGGAGCTCGGTTTGTGGCGATATTTTCGTGGGTTTTTCAAGAGATTCATCGAGGTAAATGATTCTAACTCGGATTTGGTAAATATACATGAATATATCATTGATTAGATCATCTGATTAGTACTTTGAGGTGGAAATTTGGGGAAAATTGTAGAAACTTCATAAAATGAATTTTTGGGATTTGAATATCAATTCGAAGTCGGATTTGAGTGAAACTAGTATGGCTGGAGTCGTGAGTGAATGAGTGTTCGTAATTTGTGCCTTTTACCCGATTCCGAGTGGTGTTCCAGGGGGCTAGGTTTGAGCCGATTTCGAATTGGTCTATCCTTCGAAAATATTGATTATATTGTACTGATTGTAAATATATTTGAAGCATTTGGAGGACGAATCGAGGGGCAAGAGCATCACGGAGTAGAGATTTGATCGGTTTGAGGTAAGTAATGATTTTAAATCTAGTCCTGAGGGTATGAAACCTCGGATTTTGTATCGTTTTACTTTTTTGAGGTGACACACATGCTAGGTGAAGGGCGTCTGGGCATGCATCATTGGGGATTGTGACTTGGTACGTCCCGTAGCAACTGTAGAGTTGCATATTTTGTTGAAACTATATCATATCTATGTATTTTTAGAAAGAGTTTCTGTAAATTGGGTTGAATTCCTTGTTTGGGACTTGTTCCAGTGTTGTTGGACCCTCAGGGGCCTTTTCTTACTATCCTCCCACTGTTTTTGATTGAAAATCTATAGTCAATCATGGTTATACATGTTTACTGCATAACTCAGTCTTATTACTATGTTTTGATGCATATAGATGTTATTTTGGGCTGAGTTCCCTGTTTCACTGAAATGACCGAGTGGCTTGTGAGTTTTATGACTGAGTGAGACCGAGGGACCATTGTGAGATATTGTAGTATAGCACGTGAGTTGTCTCTGCGGATCCTGATTGATTCCATAACACGTAAGTTGTCGTGCAGATCCAGATATGATATGATAGCATGTGAATTGTCTGTGCGGATCAAGATATGATATGATAGCACATGAGTTTCTCCGTGAAGCACGTGAGTGGTCCGTGTAGATTAGCGCTTGGGATGTAGGAGCCCCTCCGGAGTCTGAACACCCTAGTGAGTGCAGGTACCTAAAGAGTGCTAGTGTCGAGTGTTTAGTGACGGGGAGGCATGAGTGATGGTGAGGTATGACCGATGGGCTGTTACGAATAATTGTGAGGTATGCCCAATGGGCTGATTACGACTGACTATGAGGCTTGCCCGAGGGGCTGTATATGAGAGATGTTTTGCCGAGGGGCTGTTTATGGTTTCGTCATTTATACTCTCTTTTGCATTGAGCATCTGTCGAAACTGTTGAAAAGTATCTTTAAATAATTTTACCGAAATTAGATTTTAAACGAGGTGATTTGACTCAAATACTGATTTGAAAGCATGTTGTATTTTACTGAGATTTCGTGATGTGAACTTTATGTATTTTACTGCTCGTCACTACTGCTCAGTCTTTATTTACTATTGTTACTTACTAAGTGGCGTACTCACGTTACTCCCTGCACCATGTGTGAAGATCCTAACGTATCTGGACATAGTTGATCCTGTTGATTATTTCTGACGCAGATTATCGGAGTTAACAAGGTAGTTGCTTGGCAATCAGAACCGTTCTTTCTTCCTCCTTTATCTTCCCTTAGTTGTACTTGATTAATCCCAGACTATGTTAGTCTTGATGTTTGCAGACAGTTGTAGTAGTTGCTCATGATTAGTGACACCCCGATGTCGGCTTGTTTTTCTTTCGCACTTTTCTTTTCGATTTGAACTTCTTATCGAAGGTTTTATATTGAACAACTTTAATATTTTCTTTAAAAATAAACATATCGGTTGTTTTCGTAATTGTGTCGGCTTGCCTAGTACCAATATATGCGCCATCATAATAGGGTTGTCTGTGAGTCGTGACAAATTGATTTCAGAACCTAGGTTACATAGGTCTCACGAGTCATGAGCGGGTTTAGTAGAGTCTTGCGAATCGGTACAAAGACGTCTGTACTTATCTTCGAGAGGCTGCAGAACCCTTAGGAAACTTCACATTCTCGAATTCTTATCGTGCAGTACTGATTCAGCTTGAAGTGTAATCCTTTGAATTCCTTCCACACATTTGTAAGTGCGCTTGAACGCTCGGTATTAGTTGTACATCGACGACTTGTGATTCCATAGATGAGGTACGAGATGTGATTTTAGTATGCTGATGAAGGGCCAGTCTAGAGGACTTGAGGCCGGGTTACGACTGTAGATTGAGTACAGAGATGTTGATTGTGTGAGTGTGCTTGTGGATTTATATGTTCGGTAGTGTCCCTATTAGTGGAATTTGTGGCTGGATGGCTACGTGATGAGTATGATGTGACTACGAGATGAGTTCATATGATTTGAATGTGACGAGAAGGATTTACTTTAGATATAGAAAGAACTATTTGGTGCTTGATTTCCATCCTGATTTGACGTATAGTCTCGAGTTATGAATGTGATGGAGGATGCTTTCATGTTGTTTAGTTGAGGAGTGAAAGTAGATTTTCATGTCGTGATATGAGTTCAGATTTATGAAGATTAAGTGATTGCCTAATGTTTATGACTCTGGAAGGGTATAAAGAGATGTTAGTTTGAGGCGAAGCAGGTGGATTATCTCGTGCGAGGTGTCCTGAGGTCGTGTGATCCCTATGTTGTTTTGTAGCGAGTTCTCTTTTACCAGTGAAATATATATGTTGCAATTTGAGTTCGGGTCTCTTATGAGAGTTAGCTTGACTGCATCAAGGATGAATGCGAGATTTGCAGATGATTTGGGATATTAGATGGTTGTGTAATATAAGCTTATCAAGGATTTAGTTGAATCCGACTGCGGTATTAAGACAATAATAGAGTATGGGCATTTTGAATTATTGCGTGTTTTGATTATGACCTTGAGAAAAGTGGGGGAGTTTGTTATCGACGAGTTGATTGCACGATTATGGGTTGCGTTGGTTTCAGTTGGGGTATACTAGCGAGTTAGTTATGACTGCGGGCGTTGAGAGTGAGGATGAATCTAGTACGGGAATTTCTAGATACAGGTTGTACTTTGCTCCATGGGCATGTGGGAGGCATAGAATAATTGAGTGGCTAGTTGTTGAGGACGTAGTGTGCGTGGAGCAGAAGATTGCTCGATTTCTTAGAAGTGTGGACTACTTTCTAGGGTGTTGGTGTGCAAATCGGGTATAGGTCGTTCGGTCTGTTTGATCAGTTTAATTGAGATTTCAATAGAGTGAATGACTCTCAAGAATGGTTCTGATGGATTCAAGGTTTATATGTAACAATTGGGAATCTTCAGGATGTGTATCTGGCTAGAAACTGAGATTTACATTGGAAGGCGTCAAGATTTGTGGTACTTCTATATCATTGTAGATTCTATATAATGGTATCAAGAAAGGGAAAGAATAGCTTAAATTCATAGGAATTCTCTTCAGAGTAAGTATTTGAGTAGTGGTGCTTTTGGGGTGCTTAAGAGAACATTTAGCGGCTTATTAACCTTAGGGCGGTGTGATTTGTTCTAGGGTCTCGCGTGGTGGGTTTTGGTTGAGGATTTTTGTATTATGGCAAGGAGAAGAATCAATTTGAAGGTAATTCAGAAGGAACTCGGAGAAATAGGAAAGCTTGGTGGTAGGTTGGATCTGCATGATAATGAGTAAGATCGGTTCCTTGGGTGCTTATGATGTGGTACGGATCCTATATCTGATTCTTGGAAATGCTCTTGGGTTTTGGCGACCTGCATAGCTTGGTTGAGTTAGAGGGATTTAGTCTTGATGGTTCGGTTAAGTGCAAAGGGATTTCGGAGAGTTCTTGGTCTCTACCATGGGTTGAGATGTATATTTTCCTACTGGTGCGTGGTGCATGTGGCGTATTGTAATTTTCTCCAGAATGAGATCAAATGGAAAGTTCTTAGCTAATTGAGTATGTAGTTGCTTGCGACTCAGAGTGGATTTTGATATTTGTCGTATCTTTCATATGGTGGCATAATGGGTGCGATGTGTGGTGTGGTATTGAGATTTGCAGGTGCAAGGTCACGATGTGGTTTTGAAAGGAAGGTTTTGAATTCTTATGCAGCATAGACGATCTCAGATGATCTAGGAAAATGACATTTCTACTTGGTATGGCTTGATGAGAGTATACATTTCAAAAGAGGCAATGTGTGTGTATTTATGGATACTTCATTGGTATTGCGGCACTCTCTTGTTTGATCTACTGCTAATGTTCAAAATTTTTCCTTGTGGCACAAGAGAATTATAGAAGTATTCCTCGTGGGATGATCGTATATTGGAGTTGTCATGACCCAAACCGATGGGCCGTGATGGGTGCCTGAGTCTTACCTGTCCAGCACCCTTAAGCATGCGACTAATACATGAACATGACTAACATCTGCTGAATTACGGGAATAACATGCGTGAGGAAACCCTTTCCAAAAAACATATATACATATACGTGCGAAATACGTAGGGCGAGCCGGCAAGGCTGCTATAGAAAACTACATGTCCAAAACTGGAAGCCGGCATGCCACATACTACCCAACTATACATGACTGTCTACAGACCTCTAATAGAATATACAACTGTACAAGGATGGGACTGGGCTTCGTCATACCCATATATTTAAACAAACCTATCGTACCAAAATCCAAAATAGCTCCGGATCAAATGGAGCACACCAACTCTTGCTGATCAAGGATCCTAAGAAGGGGACCGTCTGCTTGTCTACCTGCACCTGCGGGCATGAAATGCAGGTCTCGGGAAATAAGGCGTCAGTACGAATAATGTAATGAGTATATAAAACATGAAAATCAGTACATAAAAGACATAGACGAAATATGGAATAAGGAAATCCACCTGTAAGTCTGAATAACTTTATAAATTCTGAAACATTTATAATGCCATGCACATGCGTATAAATGTCGTGTCATGCATAGGTAAAGGTGTACATAACATCTTCAAGCCTCTGAGGGAATCCTATCATATCTTCTCGGCCACTGTGGGCAACATCATCAACATATACCAACTGATCTGGTAGTGGTGCATATATAAACACCGTAACCTTTTCCCATATCCCATATACATATATATACATATAAATACACTTATATAACTCCATTTTGTTATGGGTTAATGTACATGTATAAATGAATGAAATGCATGAAAATATGTTAATAATCTCAATATTCCTTTTGGATAAACTTTATCAACTGCCTATTATTCTGAGACCCATGAACATGAGATATAATAATATGTCACACGGAGAATCAAGAATATAAACACCCCTAGTATTTCTATGAATAAAGTCATTTATGAAAGTTGCGTATTTTGCTCATTTCATTTATATTATTTAGATCATGCCAAAAATAATGAAGGGATAGCCTTAACATACATGAGTCGATTCTCTTTGAAAAATATTACACTGTATTCCCTTAATATTGCAAAATCTCACGTTAATTAAAATGCTCTGAAATCTCGAATTTTGAAATGTTGAAGACGCTACGGAATATCACATTTGAATTCTTGAAGATTCTTGGAAATCTCACGTTAATTAAGACTTGAGATGTGATTCTTATGTCTTTTAGACATATACTGGTTCTCTGTTTCTAAACTAATAGGTGACTCACGTTAAGACTTGTCAAATTCTCTAATCTTGCCACATATTTTAATGACTTAAGAGTCAGTCATGGGGATAAGGGGTGCTGCCACGCGGGGGAGGGTTAGTCTTATCCAAACATTTCTTAATTAAATAGTTATTATCCCATTAACCAATAATTAGCTAATTATCCAAATTACTTAATATACTACCCCCTTTTAATACACTTTACGTACTTTACTATCGTGGTCATGGGGTACCTTGTGTGGCACTAGTCTATAAACATCGGGTATTATGGATCGGATGGTATTTTATCCCAAATTGACCACCTTCGATGAATTTTCTTTAATTCATTTACCATTTATCCTTTGTGGCACTTACTTATCGCTTGTTACAAATAGCATAAATACGTTAACCTCAAGATAATCTCATCCCTGAGTCTATGTCGATTAACTGAAGACAAAACTTTAACGTACGAAAACGAGAGATGCAACATCCTTCCCCTCTTAGAAACATTCGCCCTCGAATGTTTAGCTACCCGAGATCTATATAAACTTTGACAGAGTTGCCTTGTAACAATACTGCCACTGACCCTTCTTGCAGAAACTCAATAATTCAACTCCACATAGGGCCACAATAATCAATAATGACAATGGCCTCACACGGCCAATAACAATAACTAACACAAGAATCCACACACGTATCTTAAGGTTGTAATGTCTCATTTAGACCCTCCTCTGGAATAGGAAATAAGTGTGGATATCTAGACTTCATATCTTCTTCAGCCTCCCAAGTCACTTCTTCCACATTGTTGTTTCTCCAAAGTACTTTCACCGAAGCTACGTCTTTAGTTCTCAATCTCTGAACATGTTTGTCTAATATAACAATGGGAGTTTCTTCATATGATAGCTGCTCTGTGACCTGAACGTTGTCAACTGACACGGTTCTGGAAGGATCTTCGATATATTTACGGAGCATAGACACATGAAAGACTGGATACAAACTCCAATTCTGAAGGCAAGTCTACCTCATATGCTACCTGGCCTACCTTGCGTATGATTATATATGGTCCAATGTACCAAGGGCTAAGTTTTCCTTTTTTACCGAACCTCATGACCTCTTTCATCGGTGATACATTTAGGAATACATAGTCGTTACCATGAAACTCCAAGTCTCACCGTCGATTATCCGCATAAGACATCGGACGACTTTGAGATACAAATAGCCTTTCCTGTATAAGCTTAATTTTCTCGATTTCCTGTTGTGCCACTGGTCCTACTAACGTAGTTTCCCAAACATCGAACCACCATATAGGTGACCTACACTTTCGTCTGTAAAGAGCTTTGTATGGACCCATCTGAATACTGGAATGGTAGCTATTATTATATGTGAACTCAATAAGCGGCAGATTATCACCCCAGCTACCTTTGAAGTCTATCACACAAGCTTGTAACATATCATCAAGTGTCTGAATAGTACCCTCAGCCTGTTTGTCTGTCTGGGGATGAAATTTTATACTAAGACTTACCTGAGTCCCCAATCCTTTTTGGAAGGACCTCCATAAGTTAGCTGTAAATTGAGCTCCTCTATCCGAGATAATAAATACCGGGACACCATGCACTTTTGTCACGACTCAAACTGATTGTAACGACTCGGTCCATTGTTATGTAGAACCTACATTATAATTGTTGTTATTGACTACTCATAGGTTGGTTGTTCTATTATTGATATGTTAGAGTTAATAGGCTTTAAATCGAATGGTTGTAGTGAGAGTTCAGTCACTCAGCCTTTAAAAATAGCCTTAAAATGGGAAAAGTCAACTGAGAGTTGACTTATTCGTAAATGACCTCGGAATGCAGATTTTATGGCTCAGATAGCTTCGTTAGGTGATTTGGGACTTAGGAGTGTTTTCACAATAATTTTATGAGGCCCGGTGTAGTATTAGGCTTGAATTGGTGAAAGTTAGTTTTTGGCGATTTCTGGTCGGCAGTGGAAAATAGGATATCGGGGTTGGAATGGAATTCCGACAGTTGAAACAGGTTCATAATGTCATTTTGGATATGTCAGCAAAATTTTAGGTCAATCGGAGTTTTTTTGGATAGTTTTGGCATCATTGGTGGATTTTAGAAAAGTTGAAAGTTCTTAGGCTTGAATCTGATGTGATTTTGTGGTTTGAAGTCATATTTAGTGTTTTGAGAGTGCAACTAAGTTTGAATGATCAAAGGTAACGTGTTAGTATGTTCGGTTGGGGTTCCGAGGGGCTCGGGATTGATTTCAGATGGTTAACGGGAAGTTCGGAGTTGAAAAAGTGCAGCAAGCAGCTGTTGGTTTTCTTATTACTGATGTAACCGCATATGCGGAAGAAGGATCGCAGGTGCGGGCTCGTAGGAGCGGACGAGGCTCTGCAGGTGCGGTTAGGGGACTGCAGGTGCGGTTAGGGGACTGCAGGTGCGGTTCCGCAGGTGCTGGAGCTTGGCCGCAGGTGCGGAAACCCGTGGGCAGTATTTAAATAAACCCTCCGTGACTTAAACACTTTTTACTCCATTTTTGTACGGACAGAGACCTTTGGGGGCGATTTTTGAAGAGAGAAATCAGTGTTTCTTCATAGAGGTAAGTGTTTTGATCATTAAAACTCAATTATGGGTGATTATAGAACATAATCTCAGTATTAATTCATGAAAATCAGTAGAAAAAGGTGGGTTTAGGGCTTGAGATTATGAGACCTTTAGGGATTGATTTGGGGGGTCAAAAGGACTCCGAATTCGATGTTCTTTATATGTACAGATAGGTGAGATCATGAAGAACAATTTTGAATAAAAATTTTTGAGTTTCGGGACGAGGGCACGGGGGTCGGGTTTTGACCAACTTCAGGTTTTGAGCTAAATTTGATATTTTTCGATTGGAATTCGTTCCTTAAACATAAATTGATGATAAAAATCTGAACTTGATAGATTTGGAGCCTTCGAAAGTTGATACGAGAGGCAAGCGTGTTGCGAAATAGTTTCCTGGCTAGTTTTGAGGTAAGTAATGTCTTTAAATCCTGTCCTGAGGGTATGAAACCCCGGACTATGCACCCTTTCATGGGTTTTGAAATGAAAAGGTTGAAACTTTGGAAATATCTTCCTATTTAGGCGACTATTGAGTTGCTAAACCGACTTTTAAGCCTATGCTTAATTAGTATTATTTTATTATGATATGATTTGGGCTGTAAGCCTTGTTTGGGGTCTAGTGCCGATCTGTTTTCCCCTTGAGGGGGTGTGTTGACTATATTTTCCTCACTGATATGCTATGATTCTTACACTCATTCTTTTCCTGATATATTTTTTTTGACTCTTAGAGTATTTGATACTATTTATTGAAAAATTAAACACTATTTTGGGTCGAGAACCCGGTATGTTTATGGCCTAAGTGAAAATTAAGAGTGTCTGACTGAGTGAGGCTTTCAGACCTATATTGTGAGGAGGCTTTCAGGCCTTATATTAGAGGTGAGGAGGGTTTCAGGCCTTATATGAGGGAGGGTTTCAGGCCTTATATGAGGGAGGGTTTCAGGCCTATCTTGTGAGGAGGCTTTCAGGCCTTATGTTGTTATAGCGCTTATGCTGATATTGGGTGATGATTGATATTGAGTGATGATTGATACTGAGTAATTGAGATAATGCCTGAGGGGAAACTGTTACAAGAAATGATTTTAGCCCGAGGGGCAGATTTATGATGATTTTACTAAGTTTTTGAACTATGATTTACTTCGCTTTCAAACTGGTTTTTACTGAGATATACTGATATTACACTTGTTTCCAAAGGATTTCTGGAAAACTGATTTCGATGATATTATGTGATGGATACTACATGGTGACTTTGTATTTTACTGGTTTGGTGAAATTGTGCATCTGTACTGTGTGTTTTATAATTCTCAGACTGTGATTTATTTTCATTACTACTGAGTTAGCGTACTCATCATTACTCCCTGTGCCTCTGTGCATAGATCCAGGTGACGGTTCGGAGCAGTAGTTGTCTCTGTTCG
Organism: Nicotiana knightiana; assembly: GCA_005239525.1. Classification (NCBI taxonomy): domain Eukaryota; kingdom Viridiplantae; phylum Streptophyta; class Magnoliopsida; order Solanales; family Solanaceae; genus Nicotiana; species Nicotiana knightiana. The sequence continues at coordinate 42,158 of ML413050.1, read as the reverse complement.
TTAGCAGCAGTTTTACGGGATTTTGAGGTAGCTATCCAGCGTCCATAGCTTCTCCATTTCCCTTCCTTATTTAGTTTTAGTGTTTGATTCAGAGACATATATTATATTTTTAGTAGAGTTATATTTATTTATTCTTAGATGTTCATGACTGTTGACTCCAGTCTTGGGAGGTTTTGTTTAGAGTTGTTAGACTATTATTGAGACGCTAAGGCTTAATTACATTATACTATGTTATGGTTGCTGATTATTATTAAATTGTGAACTTTTATAATTTAACAAATGCATAGTAAGGTGATGGTCGGCTACCCTAGTTCCACGATAGGCGCCATCACAGCCTGTTAGGATTTGGGGTCGTGTGGTATCAGAGCTCTAGGTTACATAGGGCTCAACGGTCATGAGCAGGTTCAGTAGAGTCTTGCGAATCGGTACGGAGACGTCTATACCTATCTTCGACAGGTTGCAGAACTCTTAGGAAACATCTATATCTTTTTGAACTCTTTTGTGCCAATTGATTCTTGAAATCTAAACTTATGTTGTTTCATTCTCTCACAGATGGTTAGGACATGCAATACCGATCAGGGTGACCATGCACCAGCCAGACCCACAAGAGGTCGGGGCCATGGTAGAGCTGGGGGACCTAGCCGTGCGGCAGCCGGGACAGTGCCACAGGATCCCCCTATCGTTCAGGATCAGGTTCCCGTCGATGGTGCTCCAGCGAGACAGGCTCAGGCACCTACTGTGCCCATTGTTATTCCGGGTCCTCAGGACACCCTGGCTCAGATATTGAAGGTGTGTTCCAGTTTAGCTCAGGCAGTGGCTATGACCACTACTGCCAATGCAGCTCACGCCGGAGGAGGCAATCATACTCCAGCTGCCCGGGCACCTGAGGCAGTTGTACGAGATATTCAGGCACCGGGAGCAGCCCCAGATTAGCCAGTTACTCCGGTTCAAGGTTATGTGGTACCTGCTATGCCTGAGGATGAGCATCGCATGTTGGATAGGTTCAGCAAACTTCGGCCTCGGACCTTCAGCGGTACAGAGGGCGAGGATGCCAAAGGTTTTCTTGATAAATGTCAGAAGATTCTTCGTACTGCGGGTATTCTGGAGACCAGCGGGGTTTCATTTGCTACTTATTAGTTTGCTGGTGCTGCTTTTACTTGGTGGGAATCATTCGAGAGGCATAAGCCAGTTGGTTCAGCACCGCTCACCTGGCAGTAGTTCTCCAAGATCTTTTTGGAGAAATATATTCCTCAGTACCACAGAGAGGAGCAGCGCAGGCAGTTTGAGCAGCTGCGGCAGTGAGAGTTATCGATCACCCAGTATGAGATGAGGTATTCGGAGTTAGCTCAGCATGCTTTGGAGTTAGTCCCCACTAACAGGGAGCATCTCAGGATATTTATGGATGGTCTCTTGTATCAGCTTCAAATTTTGATGACTAGAGAGAGGGTGTCTGGAGCCACATTTGAGCAGGTTGTATATATAGCTCGGGACATTGAGTCGGTTCATAAGCAGGAGTGTGAGGAGAGAGAGGCTAAGAGGCCTCGGGGATCAGGTAATTTTAGTGGTGCTCCTCCCAGAGGGCAATTTCAGCCTAGAAGAGGTCGTCCATTTATACCTCTATAGCCAGCTCACCCAGCTTACAGTGGTGTATTTTCGGGGTAGGGTCCTTGCAATTCTCATCAGGGACGTTCATCTTTTAGTGCCCTTCCAGCTCAAAGCTCCACCCGAGCATCATCTTATCAGGGTTCTTCCATGCATGGTTCGTCTGGTGGTTATCAGGGTGGCATAGGTTCTCGTTCGTTTTCATCTCTAGCTGTAGGTGGTTGTTATGAGTGTGGAGAGTTCGGACATGGGTGGAGGCAGTGTCCCCGTCGTCCTAGTAGTTCGTCCCAGCAGAGTGTTCAGCCCTCGGCTTCAGCCCCAGTCACTTCACCACCTACCCAGGCAGCTAGGGGTGGTGGTTAGGCATCTAGAGGCCATACTAGAGGGGGAGGTCAGGCAGGTGGAGGCCAGCCACGTATATATGCACTTCCAGCTAGGCCTGATGCGATGGAATCCGATTCGGTGATTACAGGTACTATTTCGGTTTGTCACACTGATGCTTTGGCTTTATTTGACCCTAGTTCCACGTACTCTTATGTCACATCCTATTTTTCTCACTTCTTGAATATGCCCCGTGAGTCTTTAGTTAAATTTGTTCGTGTTTCGACTTTGGTGGGTGATACTATTGTTGTGGACCGTGTGTATCAGTCGTGTCTTATATCTATTGGGGGTCTGGAGACCCGAGTGGACTTGATGTTATTCAATATGGTCGATTTTGATGTAATTCTGTGCATGGATTGGTTATCCCTATGTCATTCTATTCTTGATTGTCACGCTAAGACCATGACCTTAGCTAAGCCCGTAGTTCCTAGAGTTGAGTGGAAAGGGTCTATAGAGCACGTGCCTAGCAGAGTGATTTCTTATTTAAAGGTTCAGCGTATGGTTGGGAAAGGGTGTGAGTCCCGTCTTGCTTTTGTGCGGGATGTTAGTAGTGAGACTCCATCTGTTGATTCTGTTCCTGTAGTCCATGATTTTCCGGACGTATTTCCTGCAGACCTGCCAGGCATGCCATCTGACAGGGATATTGATTTTGCTATTGACTTGGTGCCCGACACACAGCCTATTTCTATTCCACCTTACCGTATGGCACCAACAGAGTTGAAAGAATTGAAGGAGCAGCTTCAGGAACTCTTAGATAAGGGGTTCATCCGACCTAGTGCGTCACCTTGGGGTGCGCCGGTGTTGTTTGTGAAAAAGAAGGATGGCTCCATGCGTATGTGCATTGATTATAGACAGCTGAATAAGGTTACAGTGAAGAACCGATATCCTTTATCTCGTATTAATGACTTATTTGATCAGCTTCAGGGAGCTAAGGTGTTCTCCAAGATTGACTTAAGGTTTGGGTATCATCAGCTAAAGATTCGGGATTCTGACATTCCGAAGATTGCTTTCAGGACCAAATACGGCCGATATGAGTTTCTGGTCATGTCATTTGGGCTGACCAATGCCCCAGCCGCTTTCATGCAATTTATGCACAGCGTATTTCAGCCTTACCTTGATTCGTTTGTAATTGTGTTCATTGATGACATCCTAGTTTATTCTCGTAGCCAGGAAGAGCATGCTTAACACTTGAGGGTTGTGTTACAGAGATTGAGGGAGGAGAAGCTTTATGAAAAGTTCTCGAAGTGTGAGTTTTGGCTTGGTTCAGTGTTTTTTTAGGAAACGTGGTGTTTAGTGAGGGTATTCAGGTTGAAGAAGGTTGAGGTGGTATAGAGTTTGCCCAGACCATCCTCAGCTATAGAGATTCGGAGTTTCCTTGGTTTAGCGGGATATTACCGTCGTTTTGTCGAGGGATTATCTTCTATTGGTTCACCATTGACTAGATTGACCCAAAAGGGTGATCCATCTGGCGAGTGTGAGGAGAGCTTTCAGAAACTCAAGTCAGCATTGACCACAACTCCGGTTTTGGTGTTGCCTACTTGTTCGGGCTCTTACATAGTCTATTGTGATGCTTCTAGAGTTGGCTTGGGAGCGGTGTTGATGGAGGACGGTAGGGTGATTGCCTACGCATCGAGAAATTTTAATGTTCACGAGAAGAATTACCTAGTGCACGATCTTGAGTTGGCTGCCATTGTTCATGCCTTAAAGATTTGGCGGCATTACTTGGATGGGGTACAATGTGAGATTTTCACTAATCATCGTAGCTTGCAGTATCTGCTAAGGAAAAAGGACTTGAATTTTCGTCAGAGGAGATGGTTAGAGCTTCTGAAGGATTATGATCTTACTATTTTGTATCACCCGGGGAAGGCCAATGTGGTGGCCGATGCCTTGAGTCGCAGAGCCAAGAATTTGGGGAGTCTAGCTTACCTTTCAGCAGTAGAGCGACCTTTAGCACTTGATGTTCAGGCTTTGGTGGGTCAGTTGGTGAGATTGGATTTGTCAGACCCTCCACGGGTGGTAGCTATCATGGCTTCCCGGTCTTCTTTATTTGATCACATTAAGGCACGACAATATTATGACCGCCACTTGTTAGTTCTTCAGGATAAAGTTTGTCGAGGTGATTCCCGGGATGTGACTATTGGTTATGAGGATGCAGGTCCATATTTGCGTGCCCAATGTGGATGGTATTCGAGAGTTGATATTAGCAGAGGCTCACAGTTCGCGGTATTCTATTCATCCGGGTGCCGCGAAGATGTACCAAGATCTGAAATTCAGTACTGGTGGAGGCGGATGAAGAGAGATATTGTTAAGTATGTAGCACGGTGTGTCAACTACCAGCAGGTCAAGTATGAGCACCAGAGACTAGGTGGATTACATCAGAGGTTAGATATTCCGGAGTGGAAGTGGGAGCGGATTACTATGGACTTCATAGTCGGGCTTCCACGGACTTCGAAGGGTTTTGATGCTATTTGGGTCATTGTAGATAGATTGACCAAGTCCGCGCACTTCATTCCTGTCAGCACCTCTTATACTTAAGAGAAATTGGCTAGTATGTACATTAAGGAGATTGTCCGATTGCATGGAGTTTCGATTTCTATTATTTCTGACAGAGGTACTCAGTTTTGGAGGGCCGTGCAGAGAGGCATGTGTACTGATGTAGAGTTGAGCACTGCATTTTACCCGCAGATCGACGAGCAGTCGAAGCGGACTATTCAGATTTTGGAGGACATGTACGGGCTTGTGTGACTGATTTTGGTGGTTCATGGGATCAGTTTTTGCCATTACCGGAGTTTTCATATAATCATAGCTACCAGTCCAGTATTCAGATGGCCCCGTATGAGGATTTATATGGTAGGAGGTCTAGATCTCTGGTTGGTTGGTTCGAGCCTGGTAAGGCTAAGTTATTGGGCACATATTTGATTCAGGATGCGTTGGAGAAGGTGAAGTTGATTCAGGAGAGACTTCACACGGCACAGTCTAGACAGAAGAGTTATGCGGACCAGAAGGTCCGGGATGTGTCATTTATGGAAGGTGACAAGGTATTGCTGAAGGTATCACCCATGAAGGGTGTTATGAGGTTCGGAAAGAGAGGGAAGCTAAGTCCATGGTTTATTGGTCCTTTTGAGGTGCTTCAGAAGGTTGGAGAGGTGGCTTATAGACTTGCCTTGCCGCCCAGTCTATCAAGTTTCATCCGATATTTCATGTGTCGATGCTCAGATAATATGTTGGTGACCCGTCTCATGTGTTATACTTTACCACAGTTCAGCTCGAGGGTAATATGTCATATGAGGTTGAGCCAGTAGCTATTTTAGCTCGCGAGGTCAGAAAGTTGAGGTCTAAGGATATATCATCAGTGAAGGTGCAGTGGAGAGGTCAACCAGTGGAGGAGGCTACTTCGGAGACCGAGCGGGAGATGTAGAGCAAATATCCCCACTTGTTTGAGACTCCAGGTATGTTTCTAGACCCGTTCGAGGATGAACATTTGTTTAAGAGGGGGAGAATGTAACGACCCGGTCCGTTGTTACGTAGAAACTGCATTATAATTGATGTTATTGACTTGTCATAGGTTGGTTATTCTGTTATTGATGTGTTATAGTTGATAGGCTTGAAATCGAATGGTTGTAGTGAGAGTTCGGTCATTCAGCCTTTAAAAATAACCTTAAAATGGGAAAAGTCAACTGAGAGTTGACTTAATGCTAAACGGCCTCGGAATGGGGATTTTATGGCTCGGATAGCTTCGTTAGGTGATTTGGGACTGAGGAGTGTGTTCAGAATAATTTTGTGATGCCCGATGAAGAATTAAGCTTGAATTGGCGAAAGTTAGTTTTTGGTGATTTTCAGTCGGCAGTGGAAAATAGGATATCGGGGTCGGAATGGAATTCTGACAGTTGGAACAGGTTCGTAATGTCATTTTGGATATGTCTACAAAATTTCAGGTCAATCGGAGTTGTTTTGGATAGTTTCAGCATCGTTGATGGATTTTAGAAAAATTGAAAGTTCTTAGGCTTGAATCCGATGTGATTTGGTGTTTGAAGTCATATTTAGTGTTTTGGGAGTGCAACTAAGTTTTATTGATCAAATGTAACGTGTTAGTATGTTTGGTTGGGGTCCCGAGGGGCTCGGGATTGATTTCGGATGGTTAACGGGATGTTCGGAGTTGAAAAACTGCAGCAAGCAGCTGCTGGTTTTCTGGTTACTGATGTAACCGCACCTGCGGAAGAAGGATCACAGGTGCGGGCCCGCAGGAGCGGACAAGGCTCTACAGGTGCAGGGAAGGTCGCAGGTGCGGTTCCACAAGTCCAGGAGCTTTGCCGCAGGTGCGGAAACCCCTGGGCAGTATTTAAATAAACCCTCCGCGGCTTAAACCCTTTTTACTCTATTTTTGTACGGACAGAGACCTTTGGGGGCGATTTTTGAAGAGGGACATCAGTGTTCCTCATAGAGGTAAGTGTTTTGATCATTAAAACTCAATTATGGGTGATTATAGAACATAATCTCAGTATTAATTCATGAAAATCAGTAGAAAAAGGTGGGTTTAGGGCTTGAGATTATGAGACCTTTAGGGATTGATTTGATGGGTCAAACGGACTCCGAATTCGATGTTCTTATATGTACGGAATCGTGAGATGATGAAGAACAGTTTTGTATTAAAATTTCTGAGTTTGGGGACGCGGGTCCAGGGGTCGGGTTTTGACGAAATTCAGGTTTTGAGCTAAATTTGATATTTTCGATTTGACTTCGTTCCTTAAGCATAAATTGATGATAAAAATCTGAACTTGATAGATTTGGAGCCTTAGGAAGTTGATACGAGAGGCAAGCGTGTTGAGGAATAGTTTCTAAGCTAGTTTTGAGGTAAGTAATGTCTTTAAATCCTGTCCTGAGGGTGTGAAACCCCGGACTATGCACCCTTTCATGGGTTTTGAAATGAAAAGTTTGAAACTTTGGAAATATCTTCCTATTTAGGAGACTATTGAGTTTCTAAACCGACTCTTAAGCCTATGCTTAATTAGTATTATTTTATTATGATATGATTTGGGATGTAACCCGTGTTTGGGGCCTAGTGCCGATCTGTTTTCCCCTTGGGGGTGTGTTGACTATATTTTCCTCACTGATATGCTATGATTCTTACACTCAGTCTTTTCCTGATAAATTGTTTTGACACTCAGAGTATTTGATACTATTTATTGAAAAATAAAATATTGTTTTGGGTAGAGAACCCGGTATGTTTATGGCCTAACGACAAATTGAGAGTGTTTGACTGAGTGAGGCTTTCAGGACTATATTGTGAGGAGTCTTTCAGGCCTTATATGAGAGGGGATGAGGCTTTCAAGCCTTATATGAGGGAGGCTTTCAAGCCTATATTGTGAGGAGGCTTTCAGGCCTTATGTTGTTATAGCGCTTGGGCTGTAGGAGACCCTCCGGAGTCTGTACACATCCCCAGTGAGCGCTGGTACCTATTGAGTGATGATTATTGCCCGCGGGGTTGATACTAAGTGATGATTGATACTGAGTGATTGAGAGAATGCCTGAGGGGAAACTATTACAAGAAATGATTTTGGCCCGAGGGGCAGATTTATGATGATTTTACTATGTTTTCGAACTATGATTTACTTCACTTTCAAACTGGTTTTTACTAAGAATTTTACTGAGATATACTGATATTACACTTGTTTTCAAAGGATTTCTGGAAAATTGATTTCGAACTTATTATCTGATGGATACTACATGGTAACTTGGTATTTTACTGGTTTGGTGAAATTGTGTATCTGTACTGTGTGTTTTATAAATCTCAGACTGTGATTTATTTTCATTGCAACTGAGGTAGCGAACTCACCATTACTCCATTTACCTCTGTGCACAGATCCAGGTGTCGGTTTGGAGCAGTAGCTGTCTCTGTTCGTTAGGAGCAGTTTTAAGGGATTTCGAGGTAGCTGTCCAGCGTCCTATAACGACTCGGTCGGTCGTTCCGAGAGTTTAGCCTTGTTTCCCCCATTTCTGCATTTGTCATATATTTCTAGCCTATTTTTGTTGTGTTGGGTCAGTTGGTTTGGGTCTGGAGTGGTCATGATGAGAATTGAGGCATTTAGTCTCTTAAGGTAGCCTAATAGTTGAGAAAGTCAACTGAGAGGTGAATTATTGGTGAACGACCTCGAAATGCGGATTTTATGGCTTGGATGGTTTCATTAGGTGAATTGGGACTTAGGAGTTTGTTCGAAATGGAGATTTGATGTCCGGTGTAGAATTAGGCTTGAATTGGCAAAAGTTAGTTTTTGGCGACTTTCGGTTGGCAGTGGAAAATAGGATATCAGGGTCGGAATGGAATTCCGGAAGTTAGAACATGTCTGTAATGTCATTTTGGGTATGTGTGCAAAATTACAGGTCAATCGGAGGAGTTTTTGTTCGTTTCGGCGTAGTTGGCGAAATTTTGAAGTTCCAAAGTTCATAGGCTTGAATTTGATGTGATTTTGGTGTTTCGAAGGCTCGTTTCGGGTGGTTAACGGACCAACTCTTGGCTTGAAAACTGGGCAGATTTTTGCTGGTGTGAGGTTCTGGTTTCCTTCAACGCGACCGCGGGAGGATGTATGCGATTACGTAGAGTAAAAGAGTGGGGCAGGCATTGTGTTCAATACGATCACGCAGTTAGGATTGCGAGCACATAGGTTGGTCAGGTAAGGCAGTGCGATCGCATAGAGGATTCTGAGGCGCGTTTGTAGGGTGGAGAGTTGTTCTATGCAATCGCGTGTATTGGTCTGCGATCACATTTAGTGGCTGGTCTGTTCTAGAGTCGCAGTCGCACTGAGGAAAATTTAATGGTTGGGCAGAATGTTTTAAAAGGCCATTCGTGTGAGAATAGTTCATTTTCCTCCATTGTTGAACGAGTTGGGAGCTCTTTTGAGAGGGTTTGAAGAGGAAATCGAAGGGAATCACTTCGAGGTAAGGTTTTAAACTTCATAACTCGTTTATATGTCGTTTTCTAAGTAATTAAACCATAAAATTGTTAGAATTAAACCCAAATTTGGGGAAGAAGGGTTCATGGAAATTGGATTTTTCTTTGAGGATTTGAGTGGGCAATTGTGGTCCGATTTTAGTGTTCTTGGTATGTATAGAATCGTGGGAGGACGTGGATTCTAGTGATGCAAATTTTATAAAATTCTGAGGCATGGGCTCGGGGCTCGGGTTTGTCCGGATTTCGAGATTCTTATATAATTTGATAAGTTTTCGATTGGGTTGTGTTCCTTTGGTATATATTGATGATGATAACTGGTTTTGGCTAGATTCGGATGAGGGGCAAGAGCATAGCGGACTAGTGTTGTGGCCCGGTAGAGGTAAGTAATGGTTATAAATCTTGTCCTGAGGGTATGGAACCCCGGATTACGTATTTCTCACTTATTTTAGAATGGCGCACATGTCGGATGACGAGTATGTGGCGCACACTAATTTTTGGATTGGACTAGGTCCTCTCCGTCGAAAATAATGAGTTGCATGTTTTACTCAAAACATTATGATAAATTATGTTCTAAAGATTGTTGAAATATTTGGGCTATAAGCTGTGTTTGGGGCCTTGTGCCGATCTGTTTTGACCCCTTGGGGGCTTTTTACTATTGTTTTCCTCACTATGTATTGATGATTTCACTCCGCCGCATTGTGCTTACTGTTTTTGAAACTCACCCTGATTAACACTACTTTGAGATTTAAAAATGATGTTTTGGTTCGAGTACCCTGTTTTACTGATTCGCCCGAGGGGCTTTTTGAGTGGTTCTGCTGAGTGAGGCTGAGGGCCTGATTGTGAGGATATGATACACCACGAGGTGGCTTGATATTAGCGCTTGCGCTGAAGGAGCCCCTCCGGAGTCTGCACAGACCCTCAGTGAGCGCACAGAGTGCCCTAGTGACGACTGATTTGGAGGCATGAGTGGCTTTGAGGTGCTGAGTGACTGTGAGGTGCAGAGCGACTGATTATGAGTGACTGTGAGGCATGCCCGAGGGGCTGATTATGATACATGTTTTTTCCCGAGGGGCTACTTATGATTTTACTACTTTCACTCTAAGCTTATGAAATATGTTTTGCCCGAGGGGCCTCTATATGATTCATTTCATTTTCATATTAAATCTTTCAGTTTGAAGTTGTTGAAAATATACATTCTTCAAAGGATTTTTCTGAAGTTGGCTTTAAGGCATGATGATTTCATATATCTATGTTATACTATTGGAAAGAAAGGCTGTGCATCTTATGATTTGATGACATTGATTTTATGTGTTTCTTGCTGCTCAGACCTGATTTATTTTTATTACTACTGAGTTGGTGTACTCACATTACTCCCTGCACCTTGTGTGCATATTTAGGTGTTAGGGCAGGGCAAGCAGCCTATGTCTTCCAGAGATTCTCGGAGATTTGCGAGGTGGATGCATATCTACATGTCAGATCAATTCTGTCTAATTGGTCGGTGTGATTGAGATTTACGTTAGAGAGTGTCAAGAATTGTGGCATATCTACATCATCACGGATTCTACATACCGGTATCAGGAAGGTGAAGGTAATTTCTTTAGATTTGCAGGAAATCTCTTCAGGGTAAGTATTTCGAATGTGGTACTTTTGGGGATGTTTGAGAAAGTATTCAGCGGCCTATGAGCCTTAGACGGTATGGTATTACTCTTGGGTGGCGTGTGGTGATTCTGGGTTGAAAATTATGGTATTACGGTAGGGAGAAGTATCAATTTGAAGGTAAGTCAGAAGGAACTTGGGTCAATAGGGCAACTTGGTAGTAGGTCGGATCGGCATGAAAAGGGATGCGATTAGTTCTTGGATGTTCATGAGGTGACGAGTTTTTCGGGTGTTTCTTAGCAATGCTCTTGGATTTTTGGTGGCCTGCATAGTTTGGTTGAGTTAGAAGAATTCAGTCGTGCTGGTTTGATGTTGCGCAAATGGGATTTCAGATAGTTCCGGATGCTTTCTACCGCGGTTAAAGGTGCATATTTTCTTATGACGTGTAGTGAATTTGTTTCTAAATGGGATCCAATGGGAGTTCTTGGCTAGTTGGGTATGTAGTTGCTCGTGGCTCAGAAGGGACCATGGAGTTCCCGTGTTTTTCCTAGGTTGGCATGGCGTGTGCGGTATGTTGGCTAGAGTTGTGCATCTTGTGATTTGATGACATTGATTTTATGTGTTTCTTGCTGCTCAGACCTGATTTATTTTCGTTACTACTGAGTTGGTGTACTCACATTACTCCCTGCACCTTGTGTGCAAATTCAAGTGTTAGGGTAGGGCGAGCTGCCTATCTGTTCCAGAGATTCTCGGAGGTTTGCGAGGTGGCTGCATGCATCCGCTGTCCTGCTCCCTATCCCGCTGTTCCAGAGATTCTTTTGAGTTGTTTATTTTATGTAGATGCTCATGATCAGTGACTTCGGGTTCTCGGGGGTTGTATTTAATATTCAGTATAACTTTAACTGTTTTATAAATGTTTAAAGGAAACCTTTATGGGTAATCGGTAGTGTAAAGATGTAAATGGGAGCTTATTATGATTTGAGTGAAGTTTTGGCTAGCCAAGTTCCACGATAGGCGCCATCACGACTGGCCTAGATTTGGGGTCGTGACACGTCCACAACTTCTCTATTTCCCTTCCTTATTTAGTTTTAGCATTTGATTCATAAACCTATATTATAGTTTTAGCAGAGTTAGATTTATTTATTCTTAGATGCTCATGACTATTGACTCCAGTCTTGGGAGGTTTTGTTTAGAGTTGTTAGACTATTATTGGGATGCTAAGGCTTAATTACATTATTCTATGCTATGGTTGTTTCTTATTATTAAATTGTGAACTTTTATAATTGATCAAATGCGTAGTAAGGTGATGGTCGGCTAGCCTAGTTCCATGATAGGCGCCATCACGGCCTGTTAGGATTTGGGGTCGTGACACCAATGCGTCGCGATGGGTGCCTGTGGAAAGCTAAAGAGTTCAACCAAAATTCACATTTAGAGAATTTTGCGTATAACTTCCCTTTTTGTAAAACTTTGAGCGCATTACGCAAATGATCTGCATGCTCAGCCTCAGAACGAGAATAAACCAATATATCATCGATAAATACAATTACAAATAGATCTAAAAAGGGCCTGAACACACTGTTCATCAAATCCATGAATACTGTTGAGGCATTGGTCAAACTGAACGACATAACACGAAACTCAAAGTGCCCGTATCTGGTCCTGACTGCTATCTTCGGAATATCTTTCTCCTTAATCCTTACCTGATGGTACCCGGACCTCAAGTCTATCTTTGAGGAACACTTGACACCTTGCAACTGATTAAATAAATCATCAATCCTTGAGAGCGGGTACTTATTCTTGATATTCTCCTTATTCAACTGTCTATAATCAATACACATCCGTAAGGAACTATCTTTCTTCCTCACAAATAACACAGGTGCTCCCCACGGTGATGTACTCGGTCTGATAAAGCCTTTCTCAAGTAAGTCCTTTAGTTGTTCATTCAACTCTTTCATTTCTACAGAGACCATTCTATAGGGAGTAATAGATATTGGATAAGTATCCGGTAGTAGATCAATAGCAAACTCAATTTATCGCTCTGGCGGAAGACCCGAAAGCTCATTGGGAAAAACATCGGGAAAATCATTAACCATAGAGATGGACTGAATGGTTGGTGACTCTACTTCCACATCCTAAACCCAAACTAAATAATAAATACATCCCTTTCTGATCATCTACCTTGCCTTGAGATAGCAAATAAATCTACCTCTCGGTGATTCCGTATTACCTTTCCACTCCAAAACTGGCTGCCCTAGAAATTGAAATCGGACTATCTTTGATCTACAATCAATGTTGGCATGACAAGAAGTCGACCAATACATACCTATTATAACATCAAATTCTACAATATCTAACTCGTTTAGTTCCGCTACAGTAGATCGACTATTAACCACTATTATACAACGGATATATACTCGCTTAGATACCACTGAGTCCCCAACAGGTGTAGACACCTCAAAGGTGAGTATTATGCCGAGACCCATGAACTGGAGATATAATAATGTGGCACATGGGGAATCAAGAATATAGACACTCGTAGTATTTCTATAAATAAAGTTATTTATGAAAGTTGCATATTTTGCTCATTTCATTTGTATTATTTGGATCATGCCAAAAAGAAAGAAGGGATAGCCTTAACATACCTGAGTCGATTCTCTTTGAAAAATATTACACCGTACTCCCTTAATATTACAAAATCTCACGTTAATTAAAATGCTCTGAAATCTCGAGTTTTGAAATGTTGAAGACGCTATGGAATATCACATTTGAATTCTTGAAGACTCTTGGAAATCTCACGTTAACTAAAAATTGAGATGTAATTCTTATGTTTTTGAGACATATACTGGTTCTCTATTTGTAAACTAATAGGTGACTCACGTTAAGACTTGTCCAATTCTCTAATCTTGCCACATATTTTTATGACTTAAGAGTCATTCATGGGGATAGAGTGTGCTGCCACGTGGGGGAGGGTTGGTCTTATCCAACCATTTCTTAATTAAATAGTTATTCTCCCATTAACCAATAGTTAACCAATTACCCACACAATTAAGATTTATCTTAAATTACTTAATATACCACTCACTTTTAATACACTTTACATACTCTACTATCGTGGTCATGGGATACCTTGTGTGGCACTAGTCTATAACCACCGACGGGTATTATGGCTCGGATCGTATTATATCCCAGATTGACCACCTTCGATGAAACTCATTTTCTTTAATTTGTTTACCTCTTACCTTCACGTCACTTAATTATCGCTTGTTATAAATAGCATAAATATGTTAACCTCAAGATAATCTCATCCCTGAGTCTACGTCGATTAACTGAAGATGAAACTTTAACGTACAAAAATGCGAGATGTAATAGGTGTAATGTTAGACATTCAAGTGGTGGAGTTGAGATCGGATATAGTGATTCGTGTGTTTTATGGATTTGGAGATTGGGAGTTCTCATGAGTTTATTTGTCACGCCCTGAACCTGGGGAGGTGTGGCTGGCACCACTCTATAACTCATGATCATTCGACCAAAACTAGAACATACATATGTCGAGTTAGCTGGACTCATTCCTGTTGTAACTATCATGCTAACAAGACCAAAACTCGTAATGCATAACTATAAGTGGGTAAGATTGTATCAATAAACTATAATTCTTAAAACATGAATACATATGGGCTGACAAGGCCTCTGATATACTGTACGAAATGAACCTTTGTCTACAAATCCTCTAAGATTATTTGACATAAAATGGGACAGAATACCGGCCTACCCATAAATCTGTAGCAAAACTCTGACACAATTACTCATAGACTCGGCTGCACTCCGAATGAGGTGGAGTCTTACCGATCCTTCGTTGAATACCAATCTCGTCTACTATGAGGGCTCATCAAACTGATTATCTATACCTGCAGGCATGAATGCAACCTCCCCAACAAAAAGACGTATGTACGAATAATGTACCGAGTATGTAAGGCATGTAAATCAGTATATAAAGGACATGGAAGAAATATGGAGTAAATGACTCAACCTGTAAGTCTGGATAGCTCTGTAGATCGTGAAATATTTATAATGTCATGCATATGCATATAAAGGTCATGTAATCCACAGGTCTGTACGTACATAACATCATCAAGCCTTTGAGGGCATCCCATCATATCATCTCGACCACTGTGGCCAAATCATCAACGTATACCAGCTGATCAGGTGGTGGTGCGTATATAACGCCATAACCTTTCCCATATTCCATATACATATATATATAAGTATATATACGCGTATATAACATCATCTGGTCGGGGGTCAATGTGCATATGTAAATGCATGAAATGAACGTGAAAATAAGTTAATGAAATCTCTCGGTACATCATAAGACCATTGTGCCTCTGATTAATATCATGAAATAAACTTTACCAACTTACATATTTTTGAGTCCCATGAACAGATGATAGAATAATATGACACATAGAGAATCAAGAACATAGGTATCGCTAGCATTTCTACGAATAGAGTCATTTATGGAAGTTGTACATTTTTTCGTTTCGTTTGTATCGTATAAATCATGTGAAAAGAAATAAGATATAGACTTGACATACCTGGATTAGGGAAAAATCCATAGTTGTGACAAAACATTTTCATATTTCATCCTTACACATCAGAGAACTAAAACTAAGCATTTGCTTGGCGGTTTTGCTTCTACACACAGATCGCTCAAGTTTGACATAATACCGGGAATAATTAACCTCTGACGCTAAACAAATACATGTGCTACCAGTGCAAAGCATGGAACGAATGATAAAGTCATCAATCATGAATAGGTGTATGCATTTTTTTTTTTTTTGCACCTAATTACTTCAATACTGATCCTCCAAGATTATGACTTGTATTACCCCATTCGATTGTACTATTGCGTATCAAAAATTATATGTATGTCCTTACACGTACAGGACTTGCTCTTGAGTCCTCTACTAAGAATGTTCTAAATATTCAACAGGATAACAGCAACATGCTGTGTGTTCTGAGCTTTTCTTTTGGGTTATTATTCTTCTCATGTGGACTGCTTGATATTTTACAGAGAATTATCATGTTAGGTTGCCGCATAATCCAAAGTGACTAAGAGTCACGTGTTTGGAAAGTGACTTGCTTCTATGTAATTCCCTTGTTAGGGAATTTAAACTTTATCCAATAATCAATTGGGTAATATTCCATTACCCGGTAATTAATCAATTACCCGTATAATTAAGAATTATCTCAAATTACTTAAAATACTACTCACTTTTAACACACTATATATAACTTTCTATCATGGTCATGTGGTACCATATAAAATAAATACATACACTATTATTTTATTAAAATACCCATGTAAAAATATATATATTTTCTCAACTTCTAATTTTTCTAATCTCATATAAAGAGTAAATATTTTCGTACGCTTAATTCTTAAAATGGTAAAAAGATAACCTTCTTTTCTTGTGAGAAAATCATAATTTCTATCTTTGCAATAATAAAATTCTCATAAACTTTCTCATATTATGTGTATAATTTAAAACATATTCGAAAGTAGTAATATTAATGAAAATATAAAATCATATTTATCAAACCAAAAAAAAAGTTTCACTCAAAATACCATATCAAATATATCTATAATGATATCAAGGTTGCTAAACTTATGGGGTGAAACAATATTGTTTCGTGGTTGTGGACTGTGAAAATGTAGCCGAGGTTGGTCAGAAGATAGCATGTATTGTGATTAAGTTATTGTGGGATTTTGGAGGGATATTTGTCTATTGTGGATGACAAAGTTGATTTGGGGTTCTATGAGAGGGATGTGTCATTCGGTTAGAGTTAAGCTTACTCATTTTCCAATATGTTCTATGAGTTACCCTTCTATGCTACGAGGGGTTGTGATTCGTTGGTTATATACCCATGGTGCGGTTATATTGAGGCCTGATGGTAAACTTTGAGCGAGATGAGTATTAGGGTGTGAATGATTGTTTTCACATTAATTATGTTCATTCCGGACTATGGTATTGAGTTATTTGCTTCTCAGTGGTTATGATCATACACCTTTGGTGCTAGACGTCAGATTGCACGTGGTTGTTGATTTTTTTGCATTTTTGACTTGAAGTATTCCATGTGGACCAGTGGTTGGATGGGATCGCGCAGTACAACAAAGTTATGTTGGGATATGACCATTTTTGTTAAATTCGTGTGTCTTGGTTCTACGGTGTGTGATGGGTTCTTATAATTGCATTGTGGTGGTACTGGTTGCGCTTGCGGGACGATTCTCTCATTGGAGTCATTTTTATGTTTGAGCACGTTTGAGTTGTTGCATATTGGGGCACAGATTTCACGGTTTATGGCTCTGGGTAGTATTGGTGTGGCATGTTATTAGAGTAGATTGTATTTGATAAGATGAGATTGTGAGAGCTAGAATAGGTGCTATCGGATTTGATTGCGGTATATTTAAAAAGCTCGCTGATCGGCTTAGAAATTGGCTATAGTTCTAGTCGAAGGAGAGGGAGTTCCACAACTGGTTGATCTGATGAATGGCTATGAGTTGTTGCGTGCTTTTTTCATGGTAGGAAGTATAGGAACGTGTTACAACGAGGCTCTGTTTCATAAGAGGTTTATTACCAGCAGTTGGTTGTTTTGGGCAGCCGTTGTGATTAGACATCATCACTGTGAGTGTTTGCGTTATGTGGTATATCATGTGATTTCTTCTTGGGTTATGGCTATGGCTGGATACAGCTTGTTCATACTTATACTATGTGTGGATGCGTGTTTCTGATCTTATAGTAAATTTCAAATGTGGAAATTGGATTCTAAGGCTTATGGCTAGGTTGGATGAAGAAATTTCAGATGTGTTGTGTTATCAGATCTATGTGAGACAGGGTGACGTGGGGTCATCCCCGGGTATGTGTGGGATAAGGTTATGCGGCAGTTTGATGGTGTAGGAGAACTCTTGGCACGTTCGAGGACGAACATATGTTTAAGTGGGGGAGGATGTAACGACCCGAACGACTGTTTTGAGCAGTTGTACTATTTTCATTTGTTTGAGGGCATAAGTAATTCCATATGATGTTTCATGACTTAGTGAATCATCGGTTTTGATTTTCAGGTTATTCGGGATTCATTTAGGAGAATGATTCCCAGCTAGAAGCTTCAAATTGGAAATGTTTGACCAAGTTTGACTTTTTAGAATTTGACTTCGGATTGGATTTCTGATGGTTCTGTTAGCTCCGCTGGGTGATTTTGGACTTAGGAGGGCGTCTGGACTGTGTTTTGGAGGTCCGTGGTAGAATTAGGCTTGAATTGGTGAAGTTGGAAAATTTGGTGACTTTGGGTCGGCAGTGGAAATTTGATATCGGAGTCGGAATGGAATTCCGGGAGTTGGAGTAGGTTTGTAGTGTCATTTGTGACATGTGTGTAAAATTTGAGGTTATTCGGGCGAGGTTTAATAGGTTTCGTCATCAGTTATGGAAGTTTGAGGTTTCAAGTGCATTAAGCTTGAAATGGTGTGAGATTCATGTTTTTGTTATTATTTGATGTGATTTGCGAGCTCGATTGAGTTTGTATGGCATTTTAGGATTTGATGGTCCCTTTGGTTGAGGTTCTGGAGGCCTCGAGTTTGTTTCAGGGTGAGTTTTGAGCGAGTCTGGGTATTTCCGAAACTCCAGTATGCTTCTGGTGTTTTGAAAACGCGGACCTCAGCAGAATTTCGCGGACCACATAATATTGCCGTGGCCGCACTCCAGGGAAAAGTTTTACAGCTCCGCTGGTACGACTTCAGAAACCTATATCTTTTGATATACAAAGAATTTTTAGATGATTCAAAAACAAAAGTTGTAGCCCTTAGTGTCTAGTTTTCAGAAGGATGAAGAAGTCATCATTTAGACATCTCTACATAAAGTTATGGCCGAAATACTAAATCCTGAAAGTGCAACCACCAAAAGGTGCGGCCACACCATTTTTATGCGACCGCAGGAGCTGGGAGGCACGGCCACACTTGGAATTTCATGGACTGCATAGTGGAGTTCATAGGGTGCACTACATAAATGGGATTTAGTGCATTATTTCACATTTTGGACCTAGGAAGCTCGGTTTGTGGTGATTTTTTCGTGGCCTTTTCAAGAAATTCACCGGGGTAAGTGATTCTAACTCGGATTTGATTAATATACATCAATATATCAATGATTTCATCATCTTACTTTGAGGTGAAAATTTGGGGGAAAATGTAGAAACTTCATAAACCGAATATTTTGGATTTGAATGTCGATTCGATGTCGGATTTGAGTGAAACTAGTATCGTTAAACTCGTGAGTGAATGTGTGTTCGTAATTTGTGATTTTTACCCGATTCCGAGTCGTGAGCCCGGGGGCCGGGTTTTAGCCAATTTCGGGTTTTTGGTCTTATTTGGTAGTTTTTCTTGTGGAATTCATTCCTTATCATATATTGATGGTATTGTACTGATTGTGAATAAATTCGGTGTATTTGGAAGCCGAATCGAGGGGCAAGAGCATCATAGAGTAGAGATTTGACCGGTTTGAGGTAAGTAACAATTGTAAATCTAGTTTTGAGGGTATGAAACACCAGATCTTGTATCGCTTTACTATTTTGAGGTGATGCACATGGTAGGTGACGGGTGTGTAGGCGTGCACCGTTGGGGATTGTGACTTGGTCCGTCCCATAGCAATTTTAGAGTTGCATATTTTGTTGAAACTATATAATATCGATGTATTTTTAGAAAGAGTTTTTGTAAATTGGTTAGAGTTTCTTTAAATTGGGTTGAATGTCATGTTTGGGCCTTGTGCCAGTACTGTTGGACCCTCAGGGACCTTTTCTTACTATCCTCCCACTATTTTCGATTGAAAATCTATACTCAGTCATGGTTATACATGTTTACTGCATAACTAAGTCTTATTACTCTATTTTGATGCATATAAATGTTGGGCTGAGTTTCTTGTTTTCACTGAAATGCCCGAGTGGCTTGTGAGGTTTATGACTGAGTGAGGCCGAGGGCCCGTTGTGAGATATTGTAATATAGCACGTGATTTTTCTGTGCGGATCTAAATTGATGCCATAGCACGTGAGTTGTCCATGCGGATCCAGATATGATATGATAGCACATGTGTTGTCCGTGCAGCACGTGAGTGGTCCGTGCAGATTAGCGCTTGGGTTGTAGGAGCCCCTCCAGAGTCTGAACACCTCCAGTGAGTACAGCTACGTACTGAGTGCGAGTGCCGAGTGCCGAGTGCTGAGTGCTGAGTGACTAGGATGCATGAATGATGGTGAGGTATGCTCGATGGGCTGTTACGAGTGATTGTGAGGTATGCTCATGGGGCTGATCACTGTGAGGCTTGCCCGATGGGCTGTATATGAGAGATGTTTTTCCCGAGGGGTTGTTTATGATTAGGTCATTTTTAATCTCTTTTGCATTGAGCCTCTGTCGAAACTGTTGAAAAATATCTTTAAATGATTTTACCGAAACTGGATTTTAAAAGAGGTGATTTGACTCAAATACTGATTTGAAAGCATGTTGTATTTTACTGAGATTTCAGGATGTGGACTTTATGTGTTTTACTGCTCAGTCTTTACTTACTGTTGTTACTTACTGAGTTGGCATACTCACGTTACTCCCTGCACCTTGTGTGCAAATCCCAGAGTATCTGGGCATGGTTGAGGCCGTTGATTATTTCTGACGCAGATTCTCGGAGTTAGCAAGGTAGCTGCATGGCGATCGCAGCCCTGCTTTACTCCTCATTTATCTTCCCTTAGTTGTACTTGATTAATCCCAGACTATGTTAGTCTTGATGTTTGTAGACAGTTGTAGTAGTTGCTCATGAGTAGTAACACCCCGTGGTCGGCTTGTTTTTCTTCCGCAATTGTGTTTTTTATTTGAACTCCTTATTGAAGGTTTATATTGAACATCTTTAAGATTTTCTTTAAAAATAAACATATCGGATGTTGGTAATTGTGTCGGCTTGCCTAGTACTACGATAGGCGCAATCACGACAGGGTTAGTTTTTGGGTCATGACACACAATGTCTTTGACTTGCGATTATACATATTCTGGCATGAGGCTTTGATGTGATTTGATAATATTTTGGAACGAGGCTTTGACGTGTGATTATGGTGATATTGATGTTATTGTAGCACGAGGCTTTTATCGAGTAGTGAATAAGGCTTCGGCCATGCATCGTGTGAATATGGATCTATCCCTCTTTGGAAATGGCACGAGGTCTTTGCTGTGTAGTTATGATACTATTTTTACTGTTGTGGCAAGTTTTTTTTGTAGCGTCTGAATTTGATCCATCCCCTAAGGGTCGCTCTCTCATGTTTTATGTCTTGATTGCGTACACGTAGGTTTTGAAGAATCAACGGGTTTCTGGTTGATTGTGTTGTGGGATCCAATGGGATAAGTTACGAGCATAAAGAAGGAAGCTTGTCCAGTAAAGAGATCCTTTGTGCATATTCATGCATATATATGCTTTAAACACGCATGTCATTTATATAAGCTAGTTGATGCATTTTACATATGCACGAAATTTGGTAGTGAGTTGTTGGATACTTGGATAGTGTTCGATTGAGGTAAAAGGAGTTATCATCAAACATTGTTGGAATCATCTAAAGGTTTGTTAAGCATTCTATTCAGAAATTGATATGAAATTGGATCATTGTTATATATAGACACTCTACATTCATGTGGGGGTATTTGAGTACACGCTACTTGGTACATGTCTCTTTTGGGTGCGGAGGTTGTGCAAGTTGTATTTTCTTGACTTGTTTAATTGGAAAGTCATGCTTATTGCTTCTACTTTTTTTGTGCACCTTTAATATTGATATTTATTATTCCGTGGCTATTTCTTGGGATACTTCTAAGTATTATACAGGTTATTGAGCTGCAGAGGTTATATAAAGTGAGTGTCTTTTGACTTAAAAACCTCGTCACTACTTTGCTAAGATTAGTCAAGATACTTACTGAGTACATGAAGTCGGTTATACGCATACTACACTTATGCACCTTGCATGCAAATTCTTGAGTTGAATTTCTATGCAAGACAAAGCCTAGCATTGAAGACGTACCAGCATTCCAGATACAACCTACCACTTGTTCATGGTAGTTAGGACTTATATTTTTTATTATGTAAATTTCAAACAGGTGATGTATTATTCTTCAAACCAAAGTTCTTTTGTTATTCTTGGTCGCTCATTATTTGTACTACTTGTCCTTGGGATAGTAATATTGGTTCTTGCAGTCTTGTTATTATTTATTTATAATTTATCGTTAGAGTTGCATCTTATGTTGTTTGGCTTGCTTAACGGGTTGGTTTGTATCCCATCATAATTTGGTGGGATTTTCCATCGTGACATTGGTGATGTACAGATCACATTTGTGATGGAAAAGCGCGCATGTGCGATGTCACACATGCGGGTGTTGGCTCCCATCTTTGAGAAAGAGGGTTTCTCATGTATTTTTGCTTCTGCGGTGCTTATTGTGAAGGTAGGGCGCATCTACAAGGAGCTCAGCTAAGGAGAAAGTCGTATCCGCAATGATTTCGCCACAGAAGCGATGGCCACATCTGTGCGAGCCTCGTTGATTCTGCAATAGTTGCAGCTACATTGTGCTATATTTGCAGACTATTTAAACACTTCTAAAATTGATATTCTACATCTTCAACATCTGCAATTGGGAAATGGGTAAGGGTTTCAAGATTAGCTAATTTCTTCAATTGTTGAGATCTAGACTTTGAGTAGACGAAATTTTTGAAGAGCTTTTTATCTCAACCTCTAAGGTTAGTAGTTTTAACTTAGTTTTGATTTATTTCCATAACTTTCTATAGGTTTCTACCCCTAAATCTGGGATTTCAGAGAGTAGAAAATTGAAATTTGGATAGTAACTTAAAAGAGTTAATTTTACATATTTAGACCTGAATTTGACGTAATATCTGGATACTAATTACATATTTAGACTTGAAGAATAATGTGTAATCAGAATTTTGTCTTGATTTCAGATTTCGACCAAGTGTGTGCGAGTTGACTTTTTCTTGACTTTTGTAAGTATGATAAAGATCAAACCTTTTTAGTATTGCGAGGTTTTCTTAAGCTTATTTTGCCAAATTTAAGTGTTAGTAGACTATATTCGAGTTGTTTGGAGGCTTGTACTAAATGGAAAGCGGTATTGGATTGTCAATTTTATTCCGGGAGGAGCTAAGTATCATGATTAATCTTGATTTATGGGAATTGCATTTTAAATTATCTTACTTTCAATGTGCTAAATTTGTTTGGGGCAGCGTATATGCTTGGTGACGAGTGTTTATGTATTTGACATGGTTTAAAGCATGTGGGTAGAATTAGGTTCATTCATGCCTTTGTTTATTTCTTGTATTATTATCTTATATTATGTTGGATTGTGGGACTACCTGATTATTCACATGTTAGTGGCCATATTTTGGTCTTTTTTTTTTAGATTTATGAGTAAGATTGTTCTTGGGAATGTTGATTTGCCTATTTCATCTTACTTATGTTCATTTTTTCCTTAATAAATACTGCTTAATCGTCCTCTTTAAAGTTATATTATGCACTTTGCCATGCTTGGTTGATTATTGGGTTCTTCCATATGAATTGGTATGTTAGATCAAGTTTCTCGCTGCAACATTGATATAGTAGAACGGGTTGCTCTCCTAAACAATATAGCCATGGTATCGGGTTTCTCGCTATATAGTCTGTGTTGGATTGGGTTGCTTTCCGCAAAAATTATGATATAAATTCTTGTGTTTAATTTAAGATAGTATTTTCCTCTATGGATTTGGCTATACTGTTTCACGGATATCGTCTTGTCCTTTTTGGTTTGAATTGTTGAGAAAGGTTTGGCTGTTTTACTTGAGAAACGTGGTGGTTATTCCTTTTGGTTGAACATTTTACTTATTTCGTATTTATTCTCATTATTTATCTTGATACTTTTATTGTATATTAACTATAGAGGTTTATAAAGTAAGTACTTATTCATAGCCTCATCATCACCTCTTCGAGGTTATGCTCAATGTACCGACGGAGTGTATTGTGTTTGATGTACTCATATTACACTTCTTCACTTCTCGTGCATACTTAGGGTTGGTCCTATCGAAGTCCTGAGAGGTTCTTAGCTTGGACACTTAGGGAAAAGGTAGAGCTGCATATCCAATCCATTCGCAGGCCAAGTCATATTCTTATATCTCTATTACAGTTCACCTATTTCAGATATTGTTGTATTTATTTCAGATCTTGTATTTGGTATTTTTTAAAGCTCATGTACTTAGTGGCACCAATTTTGGAGAATTGTTTAGTCACTTTGGTCGGTTTCAGATGTATTACGTAATTTTGGAGCTTTACCTCTTTATTTACGATATTATGTTTTTAAATATTTGGTTTTAGCTCTTTAATTATTGCTAAGTGTTGGCTTGCCCAGCGACTGAACTTAGGTGACATCACGACCCCTTTGGTTGGAACTTTGGATCATAACAAAGGTTAAACGTGCTTGTACTTGGTCAATATCATGAGGACAAACTAGTAATAATATAATAATACAAGGACTAAAATATATTATTCTTTTTCTTCTTCTTACTTTATCTCTAAATCCCTTGAAAATATGCTTATTGAAATAAAGGTGGGTATCACGATAAAGCCTCCAATTATCACTAGGCATGAGTAAGGTGGGCTAGGCCCATTTTCTTATTCTTTTTATCACCATTCTAATGCTCTTATCCCATATTTTAGACATACAAATTGTTTAAAATATTTAATATATATATATATATATATATATATATATATATATATATATATATATATATATATATATATATATATATATATATATATATATATATATATATATATATATATATATATATTGTCACGACCCAAATCTAGGCCAGTCGTGATAGCCCCTATCGTGGAACTAGGCCAGCCAAAACTACACTCGAATAATAATAAGCTTCCATTTACATCTTTATTATACTGATTACCCATAAAGGTTTCCTTTAAACATCTATAAGACAGTTGAAGCTATACTGAATATTAAATACAACCCCCGAAAACCCGGAGTCATAGGTCATGAGCATCTACATAAAATATACAACTCAAAAGAAAATAAATTCTATAATAGTAAGCAGGAGAGGGAGCAGGACTGCAGACGCATGCAGCTTCCTCGAAAACCTCCGAAATTCTCTAGAACAGATAGACAGCTCACCCTGCCCTAAAACCTGGATCTGCACACAAGGTGTAGGGAGTAATATGAGTACACCAACTCAGTAGTAATGAAAATAAATCAGGTCTGAGCAGCAAGAAACACATAAAATCAATGTCATCAAATCACAAGATGCACAACCTTTCTTTCCAACAATATAACATAGATATATGCAATCATCATGCCTTAAAACCAACTTCAGAAAAATCCTTTGAAGAATGTATATTTTCAACAACTTCAAACCGAAAGATTTAGTATGAAAATGAAATGAATCATATAGAGTCCCCTCGGGAAAAACATATTTCATAAGCTTAGAGTGAAAGTAGTAAAATCATAAGTAACCCCTCGGGGAAAAACATGTATCATAATAAGCCCCTCAGGCATGCCTCACAGTCGCTCATAATCAATCGCTCAACACCTCACAGTCACTCAGCACCTCACATTCACTCATGCCTCCCAATCACTCGTCACTCAGCACTCTGTGCGCTCACTAGGGGTGTGTGCGGACTCCAGAGGGGCTCCTTAAGCCCAAGCTCTAATATCAATCCACCTCGTGGCGTATCATATCCTCACAATCATGCCCTCAGCCTCACTCAGCAGAACCACTCAAAAAGCCCCTCGGGCGAATCAGTAAAACAGGGTACTCAACTCAAAACATCATTTTTAAATCTCAAAGTAGTGTAAATCAGGCTGAGTTTCGAAAACAGTAAGCACAATGCGGCTGAGTGAGATCACCAATACATAGTGAGGAAAACAACAGTAAAAAGCCCCCAAGGGGTCTAAACAGATCGGCACAAGACCCCAAACACGGCTTATAGACCAAATATTTCAACAATCTTTAGAAAATAATTTAACATAAGGTTTTGAGTAAAATATGCAACTCAATAGTTGCCGCGGAGAGGACCTAGTCCAATCCAAAAATCAGTGCGCGCCACATACTCGTCATCCGATATGTGTGCGCCACATACTCGTCATCCGATATGTGCGACATTCTAAAATCAGTGATAGATACGCAGTCCGGGGTTTCATACCCTCAGGACAAGATTTATCACCATTATTTACCTCTACCAGGCCACAACACTAGTGCGCTATGCTCTTGCCCCTCAAATTGGCTCCCGATTGCTCTGAATCTAGCCAAAACCGGTTTAAAATCATTAATATATACCAAAGGAACACAACACAATCGAAAACTATCAAATTATACAAGAATCTCAAAATTCGGCCAAACCCGAGCCCCGGGCCCACGTCTCTGAATCCGTTAAAATTTGCATTACTAGAATCCTCATTCCCTTACGAGTCTACCCATACCAAATTTACCAAAATCCTACATCAATTGCCCACTCAAAACACCAAAAGAACTCTCCAAATTTTCCTCAAATTTTCCCCAACTTTTCTACTTTAATTCCTCAAATTGCATGGTGAAAATCAAGACAAATTGATGAAATTGAACCAAAAATGATTGAAGAACACTTATCACAATAACCTTACTGAAAAGCTCGTCCGAAATTTCCTTTCCCCGAGCTCTCTAACAGAAAAACAAGTTATGGCCATGAACCCCCGAAATATATCTTAAAAACTGTCTGCCCAGGCCTCTTTCTTCACTGCGATCGCGGAAGGTCGCACGCGATCGCGAATAACGAATCTACTGCCCCATCAAATTACACTACACGATCGCAGACATCCATATGCGATCGCGATTCAGCAGGACATAAACTCACGCGATCGCAAACCACTCTACGCGATCGCGAAGAACAACGGCTCAGCCCGCTCACGCGCCCTTTAACTCTATGCGAACGCGACCAACACCACGTGATCTCACTGCACAACAACCTCACACTCACGCCATCGCGACCTCCACCACGTGATCGCATATAACAAAAATCCTGCCATCCCCAGCTAAGTCTACGCGATCGCAAACACCCTCCCGCGATTGCGTAGAAGGAAACCAGAAACTCACACCAGCAAAAATCTGCCTAGTTTTAGAGCCAAGAGTTGATCCGTTAACCACCCGAAACACACCCGAGGCCCTCGGGAACTCAAAAAAACATACCAACATAACCCATAACATCATTCAAACTTAGTCGAGCCTTTGAAACACCATAAACAACGCAAAAACACCAAAATCACATCAAATTCAAGCCTATGAACTTTGGAACTTCAAAATTTTGCCAACTATGCCGAAACAAACCAAAACACCTCCGATTGACCTAAAATTCTGCACACAGACTCAAAATGACATTACAGACTTGCTCCAACTTCCGGAATCCCATTCTAAGGTTGTTCACCAATAAGTCAACTCTCAGTTGACTTTCTCAACTATTAGGCTACCTTGAGAGACTAAAATGCCTCAATTCTCACCACGACCACTTTTAACCCGAGCCAACCGACCCAACACACATAAATGAAGCTGAACCACATAAAATGAAGCAGAAACGGGAAACGAGGCTAAACTCTCGGAACGACCGATCGGGTCGTTACATCCTCCCCCATTTAAACATACGTCTGTCCTCGAACGTGCTAAGAGTTGTTCTCCAACACAATCAAACTGTTACGTAGCTTACCATGCACATACCCGGGGGTGATCCCACGTCACCCTATCCCATATAGGTCCAATAGCATAATACCGTTGAAATTTCGAAATCAAAATTCGGGTCCATAAACCTTATAACCAAATTCCCACTTCTGAAATAATATACAAGATCATAATTTCCATAACTATAAACTGAACAAGTCTGAACACGCTGAATCAACAATATACGTACCCCAGATGGAATCACATAATACACCGCGTGGCTTGAACACTCATAGCCATAACTCTTAACCACAGTAACTGCTCAGAACAACCCAATACCGGTACATAACCTCTTATCAAGAACTGCCTCGCTCTAACACTCCATATAATGCTAATGATGCAAGAAGCACGTAGAACTAACAACTATTTGTCCGATCATCCAGACATGAAACTCCCCCTTCCCAATTAGGAATTATGGCAGATTTCTAAGCCGACTCCCGATATTTATCCTCCCAACTATGCTTTAGAAAGTTCTAAAAATATTCACTCTAGGTCCAATGACCTCTTCTCATCCATCACGACCACCCTAATAACATGACACATTGATACAATTCGAAGCCAAAACATGTGCAACTTGCGCACTTAACAGCAACTTCCCAATGTAATCAAATTATATAAAATATCCATACAAGAGGACTATCCTGCCATTAACAATTACCATCACCATATCATACTAATAGCCTGGCACACACCGCAAAAATAAAAAACACATGTATCCAATACCAAAGGTCATACCCCTACATAACTCCGCTACACTGTGCAATCTCATCCAACTCTGGTCCACTTGAAATACTTCAAGACACCTTTCCCAAAATCAATAACCATTCGAAATTCGACATCAAGTACTCAAAGTGCATTGTCATAACCACGGGGGAAACCGGACGATACCACGCCACCTGAAACAGAAGGTATATAATATAACCAACACGTCTCAATCCCGCAACACCCAATTACTTACCTTACTCAAATCTAGATATAACGCCCAATTAGAACCGCACAATATGTGCATATACCAATAATCACCACTCCTCGCAACACCGAAGAGTAACTCACAGATCACTCCAGAACATGAATAAACTCAATCACAATCGAATGGTACCTTCAGCAATAATAGACATTCAGAGCCAACAATTCCGACCCGGTGCAGAACACACACCCATATTAGCCTACCAATGACCCGAAGTTAACTCTGATCACCCACAACAGATAGATAACTTACCGAAAAGTTCACAATGACCGAATCATGGAACATACTAACATCTGACTAGCTCAGCTCGCATCTTCAAAGTTAACTACCACAAAATATCCTGTTTATGAGAACTCTCAGTCTTGAAGTCCATGCAACGTACGGATTACCATATCAGATCACAACTCCACCGCTCGAATACATAACACATCCCAAATACTCACTCATTCCATGAGGGATACCCCTATAATTCTTCCGTTTACCAAGCGATCCAACAATAGGACGCCGCGATACAAATGAAGTACCCTTAACTCAAACACATTGCCCTTTCTGAAATATATACCCTCATCAAGTCGCACAATTAGTGATATCATCTACCTAGTAATCTGAAATTGCCCATGTTGCCTAAGAATTTATGACCTTCCTTCCAGAACCGAACCTTGACCTCACACATGCAAATCTCAACTCTAGCCAACATACCGCACACGCCATGCCAACCTAGGAAAAACACGGGAACTCCATGGTCCCTTCTGAGCCACGAGCAACTACATACCCAACTAGCCAAGAACTCCCATTGGATCCCATTTAGAAACAAATTCACTACACGTCATAAGAAAATATGCACCTTTAACCGCGGTAGAAAGCATCCGGAACTATCTGAAATCCCATTTGCGCAACATCAAACCAGCACGACTGAATTCTTCTAACTCAACCAAACTATGCAGGCCACAAAAAATCCAAGAGCAATGCTAAGAAACACCCGAAAAACTCGTCACCTCATGAACACCCAAGAACTAATCGCATCCCTTTTCATGCCGATCCGACCTACTACCAAGTTGCCCTATTGACCCAAGTTCCTTCTGACTTACCTTCAAATTGATACTTCTCCCTACCGTAATACCATAATTTTCAACCCAGAATCACCACACGCCACCCAAGAGTAATACCATACCGTCTAAGGCTCATAGGCCGCTGAATACTTTCTCAAACATCCCCAAAAGTACCACATTCGAAATACTTACCCTGAAGAGATTTCCTGCAAATCTAAAGAAATTACCTTCACCTTCCTGATACCGGTATGTAGAATCCGTGATGATGTAGATATGCCACAATTCTTGACACCCTCTAACGTAAATCTCAATCACACCGACCAATTAGACAGAATTGATCTGACACGTTTGCATACTAACATACTAGGAAAGTAATCCACTCACTTGAAGCCACAAGCAAATTCTTACATTGCACACACGACACCTTTTACAACTTCCACTAAATCATTCAGTAGAACCCAATTACCCAACAAAGTACATTGCAACCTATATTGAAGAAATTTCCATTACTCGTGACATTCCCAGACCCCACACAAGCAGGTCATAACTGATTTACCAATATACCTCGAACTGAAACCAATACCACAAATAGTCATGCAATTAACTCATCATTAACAGACTCCCCCACTTGGCTCAAAGCCAACGATCGAGACAAACAATAACTCACAATGCCCATACTAACACCACCCGTCTAACATCTCAAGTCATATGCAAATCTCGCATTCACCATTGCAATAGTCATGCCAACTTCCACAAGCGATCTAAACTCCAATTACAACATATATCATTTACTGGTAAAAGAGAACTTATTATAGAACTACATAGGAACCACACACCCTAGGACAACCCGCAAGAGATACCCCTGCCCGCTTAGCCTCAACTGCTATCTCTCCATACACTTCTGAAGACCAGAACTATCACGCAATCACTACACCTTCCTACATCTGAACACAACCAACACCTCCCCTCGAGGCACCACAATACGCGGTAAAAACCTGAAGCTGATGGCAGAACTAACACTGGAGCGGTGGTCGAGAAAATCTCAAGCTTCTGGAATCTCTACCCACACATGTCTGACCACATGGATACCCTTACTAGACACCACGTGTCCCAAGAATGCTACTGAACTGAGCCAAAAGTCACACTCGGAGAATTGGCATAGAGCATTTCCTCCCTGAATCCTTATAATGCATCCTTAGATACTGAGTATGCTACTCCTGGCTACGCTAATATGCCAGGACGCCATCAATGAATACAATAACAAGGAGTGCTAATACGGCTGGAATACATTGTTAATCAAATACATGAACATTGTGAGGGCAAATGATCAGCTCATAAGACATCACTAGGAACTCATAACCCAACAGAAAAATCTGCTCCACAGCATGAGAGGTCTTCCAACATACTCAAAACTCAAGGCCATATACCAAATCGAGACAGAAATCAAACACTCAATGAATCTTGCCACATTTCCAACCAACCCTTTTGACACAATTCACAATCTGAACATATCTAACCATCAAATCACGCCCACCACATAGGCATCTAGTACCAATTCTCATCAATAAGAACACAAACGGACATACAAGTCCCCAATTACATGTGCCCATACAATGAAATCTCAGCAATCAAGCCACAGAATGAATCCGGCCTCAAGTCCTCCAGACTGGCCCATTACCAATATGCCAAAATCACATCTCATCAATGGAAGCCACAAGCCATCGATGCACAGCTAATACCAAGCCCTCTCGTGCGCGTTCGAATACATGGAAGGAATTCAGGAGTTACGATCTTTGCTAGATACAATGGATTCGCACGACAAGAATTTAAGAATGTGAGATTTTCCTAAGGGTTCCGCATCATCTCGAAGATAAGTATAGACGTCTCCGTACCGATTCGCAAGACTCTACTAAACCTTCTCATGACCGGTTAGTCCTATGTAACCTAACGCTCTGATACCAAGTTCTCACGACCCCAAATCTAGGCCAGTCGTGATGGCGCCTATCGTGGAAGACAAAACTACACTTGAATCATAATAAGCTTATATTCACATCTTTACTATACTGATTACCCATAAAGGTTTCCTTTAAACATTTATAAGACAATTAAAACTATACTCAATATTAAATACAACTCCCGAGAACCCGGAGTCAATGGTCATGAGCATCTACATAAAATATATAACTTAAAAGAAAATAAATTCTATAATAGTAAGTAGGAGAGGGAGCAGGACTGCGGATGCATGCAGCTACCTCGCAAACCTCCGAAAATCTATGGAACAGATAGACAGCTCACCCTGC
>ML413050.1:0-10031 GCA_005239525.1 Nicotiana knightiana | reverse complement strand
TCCTTATAATGCATCCTTAGATACTGAGTATGCTACTCCTGGCTACGCTAATATGCCAGGACGCCATCAATGAATACAATAACAAGGAGTGCTAATACGGCTGGAATACATTGTTAATCAAATACATGAACATTGTGAGGGCAAATGATCAGCTCATAAGACATCACTAGGAACTCATAACCCAACAGAAAAATCTGCTCCACAGCATGNGCTCAGCACCTCACAGTCACTCATGCCTCCCAATCACTCGTCACTCGGCACTCGGCACTCTGTGAGATCACTAGGGTATGTGCAGACTCCGGAGGGGCTCCTTCAGCCCAAGCGCTAATATCAAGCCACCTCGTGGCGTATCGTATCCTCACAATCAGGACCTTGGCCTTACTTAGAAGAACCACTCAAAAAGCCCATCGGGCGAATCAGTAAAATATANACTCAAGGCCATATACCAAATCGAGACAGAAATCAAACACTCAATGAATCTTGCCACATTTCCAACCAACCCTTTTGACACAATTCACAATCTGAACATATCTAACCATCAAATCACGCCCACCACATAGGCATCTAGTACCAATTCTCATCAATAAGAACACAAACGGACATACAAGTCCCCAATTACATGTGCCCATACAATGAAATCTCAGCAATCAAGCCACAGAATGAATCCGGCCTCAAGTCCTCCAGACTGGCCCATTACCAATATGCCAAAATCACATCTCATCAATGGAAGCCACAAGCCATCGATGCACAGCTAATACCAAGCCCTCTCGTGCGCGTTCGAATACATGGAAGGAATTCAGGAGTTACGATCTTTGCTAGATACAATGGATTCGCACGACAAGAATTTAAGAATGTGAGATTTTCCTAAGGGTTCCGCATCATCTCGAAGATAAGTATAGACGTCTCCGTACCGATTCGCAAGACTCTACTAAACCTTCTCATGACCGGTTAGTCCTATGTAACCTAACGCTCTGATACCAAGTTCTCACGACCCCAAATCTAGGCCAGTCGTGATGGCGCCTATCGTGGAAGACAAAACTACACTTGAATCATAATAAGCTTATATTCACATCTTTACTATACTGATTACCCATAAAGGTTTCCTTTAAACATTTATAAGACAATTAAAACTATACTCAATATTAAATACAACTCCCGAGAACCCGGAGTCAATGGTCATGAGCATCTACATAAAATATATAACTTAAAAGAAAATAAATTCTATAATAGTAAGTAGGAGAGGGAGCAGGACTGCGGATGCATGCAGCTACCTCGCAAACCTCCGAAAATCTATGGAACAGATAGACAGCTCACCCTGCCCCTAACACATGGATCTGCACACAAGGTGCATGGAGTAATGTGAGTACACCAACTCAGTAGTAATGAAAATAAATCCGGTCTGAGCAGCAAGAAACACATAAAATCAATGTCATCAAATCACAATATGCACATCCTTTCTTTCCAACAGTATAACATAGATATATGAAATCATCATGCCTTAAAACCAACTTTAGAAAATCCTTGGAAGAATGTATACTTTCAACTACTTCAAACTGAAAGATTTAGTATGAAAATGAAATTAATCATATAGAGGCCCCTCGGGCAAAACATATTTCATAAGCTCAGAGTGAAAGTAGTAAAATCATAAGTAGCCCCTCGGGCAAAAACATGTATCATAATCAGCCCCTCGGGCATGCCTCACAGTCACGCATAATCAGTCGCTCAGCACCTCACAGTCACTCATGCCTCCCAATCACTCGTCACTCGGCACTCGGCACTCTGTGAGATCACTAGGGTATGTGCAGACTCCGGAGGGGCTCCTTCAGCCCAAGCGCTAATATCAAGCCACCTCGTGGCGTATCGTATCCTCACAATCAGGACCTTGGCCTTACTTAGAAGAACCACTCAAAAAGCCCATCGGGCGAATCAGTAAAATATAGTACTCGATCCAAAACATCATTTTTAAATCTCAAAGTAGTGTAAATCAGGCTGAGTTTCGAAAACTGTAAGCACAATGTGGCTGAGTGAAATCATCAATACATAGTGAGGAAAACAGCAGTAAAAATCCCCCGAGGGGTCTAAACAGATAGGCATAAGGCCCAAACACGGCTTATAGCCCAAATATTTACACAATCTTTAGAACATAATTTAACATAAGGTTTTGAGTAAAATATGAAACTCAATAGTTTCCGCGGAAAGGACGTAGTCCAATCCAAATATCAGTGTGTGCCACATACTCGTCATCTGACATGTGCGCCATTCTAAAATAATTTAGAAATACGTAGTCCGGGGTTTCATACCCTCAGAACAAGATTTATAACCATTACTTACCTTTACCGGGCCACAACACTAGTCCGCTATACTCTTACCACTAAAATTGGCTTCCAATTGCTCTGAATCTAGCCATAACCAATTTAACATCATCAATATATACCAAAGGAACACAACCCAATTGAAGACTACCAAATTATACAAGAATCTCGACATTCTTCCAAACCCGAGCCCCGGGCCCACGTCTCGAAATTCGATAAAATTTACATCACTAGAATCCCCATTCCCTTACCAGTCTACCCATACAAAATTTACCAAAAATCCGACTTCAATTGCCCACTCAAAACACCAAAAGAATTTTCAAAATTTTCCTTCCATTTTTCCCAACTTTTCTACTTTAATTCCTCAAATTGCATGCCGAAAATCAAGACAAATTCATGAAATTAAACCAAAAATGATTGAAGAACACTTACCACAAGAACCCTGCTGAAAATTTCGTCCAAAATGTCCTTTCCCCGAGATGTCTAATGGAAAAACATGTTATAGCCAAGAACCCCCGAAATAGATCTTAAAAACGGTCTGCCCAGGCCTCTTTCTTCACTGCGACCGGGGAAGCTCCCACACTATCACGAAGAACAAATCTGCTGCCCCATCAAATTACACTAAGCATTCGCAGACATCCACACGCGATAGCGATTCGGCAGGACATAAACCCACGCGATCGCAAACCACTCTACGCGATCGCGAAGAACAACGGCTCAGCCCATTCACGCTCCCTTTAACTCTATGCGAACACGAACAACACCACGCAATCGCACTGCAAAACAACTTCACACGCACGCGATTGCAACCTCCACCACGCGATCGCATATAACAAAAATCCTTCCATCCCCAGCTAGGTCTACGCGATCGCAATCACCTTCCCGCGATCGCATAGAAGGAAACGAGAAACTCACACCAGCAAAAATCTGCCCAGTTTTCAAGACAAGAGTTGATCCGTTAACAACCTGAAACACACCCGAGGCCCTCGGGACCTCAACCAAACATATCAACATAACCCATAACATCATTCAAACTTAGTCGAGCCTTCGAAACACCAAAAACAACGCAAAAACACCAAAATCACATCAAACTCAAGCCTATGAACTTTGGAACACCAAAATTTCGCCAACTACGCCGAAACCAACCAAAACACCTCCGATTGACGTCAAATTTTTCACACATACTCAAAAATACATTACGGGCTTACTCCAACTTCCGGAATCCCATTCCGAGGTTGTTCACCAATAAGTCAACTCTCAGTTGACTTTCTCAACTATTAGGCTACCGTGAGAGACTAAAATGCCTCAATTCTCACCATGACCACTCTGAACCCGAACCATCCGACCCAACACACATAAATGAAGCTGAACCACATAAAATGAGAAACGGGGGAAACGGGGCTAANATATATATATATATATATAAATATATATATATATATATATATATTTCATCGTCCACTTTAATATTATATTGTGCACTTTTCCAAGATTGGTGGCTTATTGGGTGCTTCGATATGAATTGGTATGTTTGATCAGGTATTCGCCACAACATTTCAATAATAGGATTGTGTTTGTCACCTAAATAATATGGCCATTGGATCGCAATGCTTGCAGCATTAGTCTGTGATGGATCGAGTTTCTCTCTACAACAGTTATGATACAAGTTCTTGAATATAATTTATGATATGTTTTTCCTTTGTGGTTTGGGATATGTGTCTGTCACGACCCAAAATTCAACTAGTAGTGATTGCACCTTATCCAAACTTTTAGATAGGTCAATTAACAATAACACAATCCAAATGAGATTAATAAGAAATAAATGATGAAATAATTGAACTATTATACGGCAACCCAAGAACTAGTAGTACAAGTCATGAGCCATTAAGACTAGATTTACAAAACTGAAATGAAACAATTAAACAATATGTTTGGAATGTACATAAACAGAATTCGAATCTAAAGCTACCAATTACAAGTGATAGCCATAACTGGATCACGGGTACATCTTCAATACCAGATCCCGCCATACACATCAACAACAACTCCAAGATCTGCACGCAAAGTGCAAAAGTGCAGTATGAGCACAACCGACATCATGTACTCAATAAGTATCCTACTTAACCTCGGCGAGCTAATAGAAGCAAGAACTATAAATGATACTCGCTATCACCTGTAAAGTTTGTAAATTCCACAAGTATAGAACAAATATATGATCAAATCAGAAAAATCACACGTAAAACCAATTTGGTGCTCACAATTCTTTGTTTTAAAGTGTACTTCTCAGTCTAGAATCCAACACATAATAAGATATGCAAGTAATTAAGGTAAATCATCAAGGATATTGTAAGTAAAGATGAAATGCAATAAGGATATGTTAGACTGTTGGGACGCGCAACCCGATCCAAATAACAATGAGCTAATAAGGCCTGTTGCGGTGTGCAACCCGATCCAAATAACCATAACAAGATCTCCTAGAGCTCACATCAACCCGAAATCTGTCGGTTTCTCATAATCCATGTGTACACCATCAAGAGAGAAACATGAGAAGGTGCCCCTAGTGGATGGATCCTTATCCACACCCAAGGACAGCGTGTTCACAGGCTATATCACAATCCGCCTGACGTGGTCACAGGCATATCAACACAATCCTCATGGCGCGGGCACATGCATATCAATACAATTCGGTCAGGTGGTCACAGACATAGCAATACAATCCGCCTGACGTGGTCACAAGCATATCAACACAATATGCCCGGCGTGGTCACATGCATATCAACTCAATCCCCCCGACGTGGTCACAGGCAAAACAATACAATCCGCCCAACATGGTCATAGGCATAACAATACAATCTGCCCCGCATGGTCACTAACATAATGTCCAAATCATATCGCACATATCAATAATCAAGTTCATTCGGGGCATTAGCCTCTAAGTAATCTTCAAACATGTATCAAATTGTTAACAACAAGGTTAGAAATATGAAACATCGTGATCATAGATATTACCATAGTGCTCGCACATGGCTCAAACCCCACACATATGCGCACTCATAGCACATAGCTATCACAAATAATTTAGGCAACTAGTACCTTAACCAAGTTTAGATAAGATACTTACTTCATGCATGCCAAAATAAAAACTGAGCAAGCCAAACACCACTCATGAAATTCCATCCCGCGTGTATCAACCTCCGAACGGCTCGAAACTAGCCAGAAGCAACTCAAAAATATCAAATAGTGCCAAAGGAAACCAACCCAAGCGATAAAGGTTGAATCTTTAATCAAAACCCAAAGTCAACCAAAAAGTCAACCTGGACCAGCATCTCGGAACCCAACAAAACTCATAAATTTCTGACAACCTATTCGAATACGAGTCTAACAGTATAAGTTTCATCCAAACCCGACCTCGATTTCATGTTCAAAAACCCCAAAATTCATTCTCAAAGTTCAAGAAAAAATTCCCCAATTTCATCTCTTCAAATCCTTGATTTTGGTGTAATAAACCATGGAAAAAAATATATATAATCCATGATTTAGGTGTTTATCTCCTCCAAAATTGCCTTACTTGTGCTGCAAGAACCCAAAAAGTGGAGAAAATGAACTCAAAATACCAAAATTAGATGTTTTAATGCACTGTCAGAGGTCCTTCTTCGCGATCTCTATACGAAAGAATTCCAGCACAGGCTTTAACCTGCGCGATCGCGGCCATGCCCCTACGATCGCGATGAACTAATTTTAAATGATAAACGGTTTGATTTTCGAAAACTAGACACAAGGGCTACAACTTTAATTTTTGGATTATCTCCAAATTTTTTATAGATTGCAAGATATAAGCTTCCAAAGTCAGTCCTGTGATAACAAAAATTTCTCTACACAATCACTAGAATGGCTTCCTCGATCGCGATTCACAACGCCCACATAAAAATTTGTTCTTCGCGAATGCCCCAAAGTTGGAGATCGTGATGCACAATGCTGTAGCTAAAAACCAACAACTAAAAGGGCCTATATATGGTTCGAAACCACCCCGAAACGCACTCGAGCACCTCGGGGCTCCGTCTGAACATACCAACAAGTCCCATAATAAATTGCGGACCTACTCGAGGCCTCAAATCATACATAATAACATCAAAACCATGAATCGTCGGTCAAGTAATTTATTAAGTTCATAAACTTCACACTTTCAACCAAGCGTCCGATTCAAGCCTAAACAATCTGAAATGACTCCAAAATTTTGCATAAAATTTCCAAATGGCATATCGAACCTATTCCAACAACATCAAAGTCAAACCTATTAACTTTCCAATGCTTCAAATTGCCCAACTTTTGCCAAATAGTGCTGATACCTTCTAGGAAAATCCAAATGCAAATCTGGGCATACGCCCAAGTCAAAAATCACAATCCAGACCTAACGGAATCATCAAAACTCTGATCCGAGGTCCAATACACAAAAGTCAAACTTGGTCTACTTTTCCCACTTAAATCTTCTAAAAGGATAATCATTCTTCCAAATCACCCGAAAACCAAGACCGATGATACACGCAAGTCATAATACATCATAGGATGCTACTCATGCATTCAAACCATCAAACAGAATGCAAATTCTCAAAACAATCGATCGAGTCGTTACATTCTCCCTACTTAAAGATAATGTTCGTCCTTGAACATGCCAAGAGTCATTCCAAAGCAATCAAATCATGTGTAACCATGCTATGCACATACCTAGGGGTGATCCTACGTCACTCTACTCCATACAAGTCATCAAATCAACATAACTGAAGATTCTTCCTTCACCTTTAGTTCATAAACCTTGGAAACCAATTCCCAACATCCAGAATTCATTACATGACCCAAATCTTGCATCTACACATTGTATAAGTATGAACAAGTTAAACCAAGCCATAACCATAACCCAAGATGTAATCATATGATATACCACATAACTCAGATACTCAAATCGATAACTTCATACCACAATAGTTGCCCAAAACAAACCCTATTCCGGTAACAAACCTCATATCAACTAAAACCTTGTTTCAAACCTTTGTGCACTGCCAATGGTGAATGAAACACGCAGAAATTCATAAAAACTCATCAGATCAACAAGTCATGGATCTCACTCTCGTCCTACAAGAACCATAACAAAATTCTAAGCCGGTTAGTGACATTATCCTTCTAAATATACCATAATCAAATCTAATAGCACCCATTCCAGGTCCAGTGACCTCATCCCATCAACTACAACTGCTCTATTGACATGCTACACTATTAAACCTAAAGCCACAAACTGTGCAATCCGTGCACCAATAAGCAAACAACTCAAATATACTTGAACATGAAAAATGACTCAATTAGAGAAATACCAACATTTTAGAACTACTATTTTGATTTTTGAGTCCCGCAAGCTGAACATACCACCACAAGCACAATGTTTTAAACTCATCACACAGGGAGAATCAAGACACACAAAATCAACTTAAAGGATCATAATCTAACATAACTCTACCCGCAATACCTGACCCAATCTAAACACCAGTACACATGAAATACCTCGAGTCATAATTCTCAAAATCAACATCAAATACACGGAGTGCATTACCGTAAGCATGAAGAAAAGAATAGCACGAAATACCACCACCCGGAAAGACCATGACCAAGGTGCAATCTAACCATTCAACGACCCAAGAATCACGTCGCTCAAATTTTTCCATAAGACCCAGACATAACGCACCATGTATGAAAATACCCAACCGATCACAACCATCATAGCATAGAAGAGTACCACATAGAACATATTAGAACACGAAAAAGCTCAACTATAACCGAATAATAGTAGTGTTGAGTCAACAATCCCGACCCCGTATATAATACACATCCTCATTAGGCCTACCAATGGGCCTCTATATCAATTATGAAAATCCTCAAATAGATATATAACCCTTTAAAATTCCACAATAACCTAACCACAACACATAGTCCCAGCTGGCTAACTTTGGCAATATATTCATAGTCCGCGACCAAGAAACAATTTCCCTCTGAGAATTTCGGTCTCCAGATCACAAGAATACAAAAAAATCTCCACATCCGTTCCCCACTCGATCACTAAAATGACTGACACACCTCTCATGCACAATCATCTCACGAGAATTACATCCAAAAATCCTTTTGTTCCACATAGCAAGATCTGAATATTAGCAGTCGATCAACCAGTGAGTACCGTGATACCAACGAAGCATTGGTAAGTCAAAACACAGTGCGCCTTCTGAAATACACACTCACCTCTGGTGATATCAAATAGTACCAGCATTCTTCTAAACATATGAAACCGTCTGTGCGGTTTAAAACTTATGACCATCCCTTCATGAAACCGAACCTTAAACTTGTATATGAGAATCTCTATACCACACGTTGTACTACATCTATCATTCCACAATAGAAAAACACGAGAACCGATTTATCAATTTTGAGTTATCAGTAGAATACATACTCAATTAGCAATAAACCTTCCACCGAATCCCATCCATGAGAAAATCACAATATGCAACATACTCCTTATGCCGGTAGAAAATATCCATCTCAAGCCATGGTAGAAATCATCGAGAACACTTCGATATTGTCACGACCCCAAATCCTAAGCCGACCTTGATGGTGCCTATCATGGAACTAGGCTAGCCAACCATTTAAGATTTATCAATATATCCCATAATTTCCCCACTGGTTTAGCATATTTTAAAAATATCAGAAAGAGATAAAATAAATACACACTTCCCCAAAACCTGGAGTCAACTATCATGAGCATCTAAGACTGAAAATACAATGTACAACAATGTCTTGCTACAACCCAAGTCTGAGATACAAAAGACAAAAAGAAACTATAATCTGAGGGAAGGAAAGGAGGTGAGGTGGGGACCCTGAGCAGCTACCTCAATCCTCGGACAACTCCAAGCTCGTCCGAAAATCAACTAGCGAGATGGTTCGGTACCTGGATCTGCACACAGAGGTGCAGGGATTAACGTGAGTATGCCAACTCAGTAAGTAATCAATGTAACTAAAAACTTGAGTGTAGTAACGAGCCATGTAAATCATATAAATCCATATAATGAATAACAGTGGAAATGAGAAAATAAAGCCAGAAATCTACAGTTCCGAATATTTCATAAAACCCTGGTTTTAGTTTTAAAATCTCGTATGAAAACTTTTGTCCAACATCTATTATCAGAGGCTCAGTGTAAAGAAGAGTGAAAACAACATTTTCATAGAATATAAGCCCATCGGGCACAGTATCACCCATAATAAAACCTCTCGGGCAAGCTTCTCGGTCACTCGTGACTCGACTATCAGTATCGCATACTCTCACTTAACACTCTTACTCAGCAAGTACCATGAACATACACAACTACTGCAGCGGGTAGCCTGCTCCACTATGTTTATATATACATATATATTTACACTTTTGCAACGTGCAACCCGATCCATATATATAACATATATGGTTACGGCGTGCAGCCCGATCCATTTACTAGTCGACTGTGCTCACTGGGTGTGTATAGACTCCTGGAGGGGCTCCTTTAGCCCAAGCGCTACATCTATTGCAGCGTGCAACCCAATCCAATTTGTATATTGTTGCGACGTGCAGCCCGATCCATATATAACATATACTGTTGTGGCGCGCAGCTCGATCCATATATATATATATATATATATATATATATATATATA
>ML413049.1:0-69653 GCA_005239525.1 Nicotiana knightiana | reverse complement strand
TTGCATCCCTTTAGCTCCGTTTCCATCTCCAATTCACCTACACATAAAATAAACTCCATTAAGCACATAACAAGTGTATTTTTATCATTAATGCGCATAAAATGTAAGGTATATCACATGTTAAACTATGCAATTTAGTCTCGCATTAACAAACAAGGCAAAATTGACAGTACCT
Source organism: Nicotiana knightiana (assembly GCA_005239525.1). Taxonomy (NCBI): domain Eukaryota; kingdom Viridiplantae; phylum Streptophyta; class Magnoliopsida; order Solanales; family Solanaceae; genus Nicotiana; species Nicotiana knightiana. The sequence continues at coordinate 69,478 of ML413049.1, read as the reverse complement.
TGTTCTTAATGGAAAAGGGTAAGGATCTCCTAGTTGTGAAAATATACGTGGATGATATTATATTTGGAGAGACTTCTGAAAAATTAAGCAAGGAATTTTCTATGCTTATGGGGAGTGAGTTTGAGATGAGTATGAAGGGAGAGATAAACTTCTTCTTAGGCTTGCAAATCAAGCAAAACCCAAATGGAACAATGATCCACCAACAAAAGTATGTGAAAGAGTTTCACAAGAAGTTTAAAATGGAAGACTCAAAGGAAATAGACACTCCCATAACCACAACTAAAAAATTGGATGTGGATGAACCTGGTTCATCCGTTGATCAGAAGCTATACAGAGGGATGATTGGGTCTCTATTATATCTCACTGCCAAAAGACTTGATATTGTGTTTTGTGTGGGACTATGTGCTAGGTTTCAGGTAAATCCAAAGGAGTCCCACCTCATTGTAGTGAAGAGAATTTTGAGATACTTGAAAGGAACCACTGATTTGTTCCTTTGGTATCCTAAAGGTAGTAATTTCGACCTTGTAGGATATGCTGATGCTGATTATGCAGGTTTCCTGGTTGACAGGAAGAGTACTTCAGGTATGGCTCACTTTCTGGGATCATGCCTTGTGTTTTGGGCTACCAAGAAACAAAATTCAGTAGCCTTGTCTACTGTTGAGGCTGAATATGTTGCTGCAGCCTCTTGCTATGCTCAGTTGCTATGGATCAAACAACAACTCATGGATTTTGGTATAGATGTGGGATGCATTCCTATTTTCTGTGATAAACTAGTGCCATTAGCATGACGAAGAACCCGTTTCATCATAAGATAACTAAGCACATAGATGTTAGTCACCATTTCCTGAGGGATAACTATGAAAAAGGAATGATCTCAATTGAATTTTGTGCTACTGATCAAAAAATTGCAGATATCTTTACTAAAGCACTGAGTAGGGAGAATTTTGTGCTACTGATCAGTGATTGAAAAAAAATGAATTTTTTTTGGCTAGAAACACTAACATAGATAATCAACCAGTCTAATCATTACTCAGCATCATGAATTTACTGTCATACTCTCTTGCCATGTATTAATATGATTCCCTGGTTGCTAATGATGTTTCTCTATTTTTGTAAATTGAGGTAAATTAAGGACTTTAACACGATGAACCTGGTTCATCTCCGCTGGTTCATTTGACTAACAAGGTACGTGCTCATCTCCNATTACAGTCACACATGAGCAGGATTCTATCTATATTTGGTTCATTTCAAATTCTTTGTACTAATCCCTAAATGAACCCGTTCCAAGAAGTCCCATCAGTACTCAATTAGCCTAGAGGTAGGGAACTCTTATCTGTCTAATCAATGACACTCCTACAACTATTAGACTCCCACTTGAATAATTATTCTGCCCGTTGTATAATTAATAGCCATATCTTATATAAGGGTCATGATTACTCTTTTCTTCATAAAGTAACCGTCGAACCAAGACCATTATTCTTCAAACCCAAAAACTGATCATTTTTTGTTTTCTTCCTAACAACACTCGTAATCATGTCTTCACCACCACCTGCTTCTTCTTCTTCATCACCAAATCGTGATTATGATGAAGGGCATTATGAATCAGATTCAAATTCTCCATCTGTATACAGTTCTCAATCATAAGAAAGAACCTCAACCCCTAAAAACCCTCCTATTCCAGAACCCATATCTAACCCTAACCCAGCCCCTCGTGGTCGTCGTGTAAAGGTTCTTGCCAAAAAATCAGTGGCTTCTGTGTCCCGTANTCTTGATGCAATTTCTGAGTCTGTTAATGCTGAGAACATGTTTGTTCTGGTTGGGTCGGTAGTTGATGTTGAAGTGCCTAGTAGGCAAAGAAAATTGGAAAAAGGTAAAGTTCTTGAGAGAGAGGGATTTGGGGAGGATGATACTACATTGACTATCTGTGGTCCCATTCCGGAGAAGGTTGGAGAAGATGTCACAGAGTTAGGGGGAAGCGTAGTCGAGGAAGCAGCGGCAGGTCTAGCAAGCTTGAAGAAAGGAGCAGATGAACCTGTTTCATCTGGGGACGAGACATTGGCTGACATGCTAAGGAAACTGGGGGAGTCCTATAACCCCAAGAAAAGGAGGACTCAGAAGTCCAAGAAGGCTACTAACCTAGTTCCTTCTAAGAAGAGGAAAGCTTCTGTAGCTGCTGATGCTCCTGTTCCTAAGGTGCGTGCTACACGTAGTGCTGTGAGAGAGGAAGAAGAAATGTTTGAGAAGGCTCTGCTAGAGAGCAAGAATAAGAGAGCTGCAAAGGGAAAGGCTAAAGTAGGAGAGCCTATGGAGACTGTTGTGGTTGAAGAGAATACAATGGACCTGGTCCATCATAAGGAGCAGACTGCTCCTGTTGTGGTTGAGGCACCAAAATAAAAAAAAGGCTAAGGCTTCTTCAAAGAAGTCAGCTACAGTGTCTGCCACACCCATAAGAATTGTTAAAAGGACCAGGTCCAAGGCAAGAAAAGTGAAGGTTGTTGAGAAATATGTTGATAAAAAGTGGAGTGGAGAAGATGAGGGGGAAGTTGGTGGCATGACTGACATAATCACCTTGTTTGGAAAAAGAACAATTCTGAAGGGAAAGTTGTTGAAAGATCTCGAGGAACCTGGGATGAGATACCTGCTGGAGACAATCGATGTTCAGGGGTGGAAGAACATGGTCATTCACATGGAAGGAAGGTTGGCTAGAGCTGAACTGGTGGAGTTCATGGGTAATGTAGTGGTCAAGGACGGCAGGGTCACTACCACAGTCAAAGTAATTCAAGTCTCCTTTGATGCTAAAGAGCTGGGAGAGATTCTGCACATTCCTGCTGAGGGCTACGAAGATTACACTAGGCAAAGATGGACTAGCTTGGATAGGTTAGCCTCAGCAATCAATATTACCAGATTATTCAGTGACAATGAAAGGGAAATTGAACCCAGGCCAGTCTACAAAAGTGAAATGAAGCCAGAGCACAAATTGTTTTTCGAGTTANCCATATGGCTTTATTCTGACAGTTGTGCTTGCTCATTTTGATGTTCCTGTGAAAAAGGCTGAGATGGCTACTGCCAAGGACTATTTTGGGAAGGATACTTTGCTGACTTGCGATTATAATGTCAATGTTCCTGCAGATGAACCTGGTTCATCTAGGAAGCATCCTGTCAACTGCAAAGTCAGAAGTCTGGTGCAGGAAAGCGAGATCAAGGATATGGAGATCCTTCGTTTGAAATCTCGTTTGATTGAGGTTGAAGCTGAGCGGGATGCTCTCAGGGCTGAATTAGCAAAAAAGAAGGAAAAGAACGAGGATGTTCTTAACCAGATGCTTTCTCTTCTACAAACCAAGACCACAACCTCCTTTGCACCTTCCTATCCTTAGGCTGTCCGGAGCTACCAAAACCCCTCTTAGACCAGTTGTTCTGTTTCTGTTATTTTTATTCTGTCTTGCTCATGGTTATGACTGTTTTTTGTTTTTTTGTATGGTGTTTGATGTTCGTTCTAATCAATGAATTTTTGCTGTTTTGTTATTGACTTGTCTCAATTTCTTAGATAGCTTACATTTATTGGTTTCTTATGATGATTAATCATGTTTGCACCTGCAGTTGCCTCAATGGCCATGAGTAATTGTTAACAATACTGGTAAGTTTATCATTTTGCAAACTTTTCAATGATGCCAAAAAGGGGAAGACAAGTGCTTTTATATTTCAAGTGATATTTATAACCTAATAATGAACCTGGTTTCTCTATGATAAATACTTAAAAAACATACAAAGTGTTTGAAGTGTATACAGGGAGAAGCACAAAGTTTGTCATCATCAAAAAGGGGGAATTTGTTGACCCAAGTCACTGCATAGTTTTGAAGATTGACAAATGCCTGACCAGTTGAACCAGGTCCATCAGAGCACACATAGTTGACCTGATGCGTTGGCACATGAACCGTATATGCATAGGAGATGAATGCGATTATGAAGTATCAATGAACAAGGAGAGTGTCTCCTAATGCAAAAAGGTTGCAAATTGATAAGAGAATAGAAGTTGAATTCAGCAAGGATAGTAACGAAGGAAGGAAGTTGAGTTTAATACGAACTCTTTCTCCCAAGTAGAGTTGTACCAGAACTGAACGACAAACTCAACAACTGACTCTATAAATAATTGAAGTATTCTTGCTTGCATTACGAACGCACAAGTGCAGAAGTGAATCAAGATCTGAAAGCAAAATTCCCAGATATTTTGCAAGCAGAATTACTATGCGATACAAAGGCTACAGACCAGCTAGAAGAACCATCTCCATATGTTGTCATTGAGTCTAGTTGGTTGTAGTAGGCGATTTAATATTGTATCTTTTCAGCTTTTATAAAAGCAATTGTAATAGGTACACATTCTTCAAGTTAGAGTTAACTTGAAGCTTGTAGAAATTAGCTAGAGGCTTGTTACTACGAAGGGATTAGAGTTAGTCCTAGGATTACAAAAGAGTTTATTTTGTAAGTTCGTTTGGCTCAGAGTTTTAGTCAAGAGTTTCAGCAAATCCTACTGAGGAGTAGGTCATGATTTTTTCACCTTTTAAGCCAGGTGTTTTCCACGCAAAAATCTCTGTGTTTTAGAGGATATCTTCAAAATTGTTCGAGCAAGTGTACTCAACTGGGTTGTGGTAGCACGGGCAGGTGCACACGGTGTTAAACAGTGATTTCAGATATCTCCGGAGCAGTTCTTAGCACGTTCGAGGACGAACGCATGTTTAAGTGGAAGAGAATGTAACGACCCGACCGGTCGTTTTGAGCTCTAGAGCGTCGTTCGATAGTTTGAGGCTATGAGCAGCTTCGTTTCAGGTATTATGACTCGTAGGCATGGTCGGAATTGAAATTTGAGAAGTTTAGAGTTAATTTGGAAAGAAAGTCACATTTCAGAAGCCTTAAGTCGGAAGAATTGACTAAGAGTGAACTTTTGAGTTAACGACCTAAGAATCAGGATTTGAAGGTTCCAGCAGGTTCGTATGATGATTTCGGACTTGGGCGTACCTTCGGATCAGGTTTTGGATGACCCGGGAGCATTTTAGCGCATATAGTGGAAGTTAGCATTTTACAAGAAATTTCATAAGTTTGGGTTGAAATGCATTTCAATGTTCTTGATGTCCGTTTGGGATTCCAAGTCTGGGAATAGCTCCGTATGGTGATTCTGGTGTTAGGAGCGCGATTGGAAGTGAATTCGGAGGTCCGTAGGTCATTTTGGAGTAATTTTGCTGAAGTTAGAAATTTGAAGTTTTTTTAAGAAGTCCGACCGGAAATGGAAATTTTGATATCATGGTCCGATTTCGAAAGTTGGAACAGTTCCGCAATGTTGAAAGTGACTTGTGTGCAAAATTTGAGGTCAATCGGACGTGATTTGATAGGTTTCAGCATCGAATATAGAAGTTTGAAGTTCTAAGTTCATTAAGCTTGAATCAGATTGCGATTCGTGATTTCGATGTTGTTTGATGTGATTTCGGATGCTCAACGGGTCGATTCTTGCCATATGAGGATTGCTAATTTTCTGGTGTGAGTGCAGCAGAAATTTACTCTATGTGATCGCATGAGAGGGCCCGCGATCGCATAGAGGAAGAATTTGGAGGCTGCTAGTTTACTCCATGCGATCGCATGAGAGGGTCCGTGATCGCATAGAGGAAGAATTTGGAGGCTGCTGGTTTACTCTATGCGATCGCACTAGAGGGTCCGCGATCGCATAGAGGAAGAATTTGGGAGGCTGTTGAGATTGGCTCATGCGATTGCATGGAGGGGAGTGCGATCGCATAGAAGGGTCGTTTGGTCAGTGAAGTGTTTTAAGACGGGATTTGGGCCATTTCTTCTCAAATTTCTCTTGGTTGATCAATTTTTGGAGAGCTTCAAGTGGGGGTTTTTGTCATCTATGTCAAGGTAAGTTGTTTCTACTCATTTCAAGTTAAATACGTGAATTAGATATGGATTAAAGCATGAAAATTTGTGGAAATTTGGGATTTTTGAAGAAAGACCTAGAATGTGTATTTTTGAGTTTTGACCACGAATTTGGGCATGAAATTGAAAGAGAATTATATATTTGAGTTCGTAAAGTGTTGGGTAATCTTTATCTTCAAATATTTCGGAATCCGGGCACGTGGGTATGAGGGTAATTTTGTCAACTTTCCGAGCGGAGTTAGGAGTTTATATAAATTGAATTGTTATATGTACTAGTGTATATTTTCATAGGTTTGCCCATTATTGGATAGTTTTGGGGTGTTGTGAATCAATTTGAGTCGTCGGAAGGGCTTGGAGGCCGGTTATGAATCTTCGGAGCGAGGTAAGTCTCCTTTCTAACCTTGTGAGGGGGAATTGTCCCTATCGGAGAAACTAATCGAATATGTGCTGCTATTTGTGGGGGCTACGTACGCACGAGGTGATGGGAGTTCGTGCGTAGCTACTATCATGCTTGTGTTTGGGTAGTCTAGGACCCACGCATGCTTTACTTGTTGTACTTGTAATTTTGCTAAGGATATTAGACTTTTAATATTATTGAATTAGTAACTGAATACCTAAGAAGGTTGAAGTTTATTTTCCTTAAACATCTAGAAAGAGAATTGATTTTTCCTCGGATAATTATTTTCCCCATAAAGCATGTTTTATTTGCCGTACTTGTAACCTTACTGATAAATTTATAATATTTAAAACCTTATCGAACTTGGCAAATGAATTTCTAGAAAAGGATTAAAATACTATCTTTGTGACCTTTAAAAGAGAAATTGTCATTTTCTTGGGTAATTGTTTTCCCGATATAGTCGGGGTGGACTGTTTGAATGTGTATGCTTATGTGTGACCACTTCGCAATTTATATTCCGCGAGCGGGATGATTCTTCCACTACTCTCATGGGAGCGGGCCGTATGCCACGGCAGGTTAATAAATGCATCTATGGTTCGCGTCGTTCGACCCTTCGGCAGTGCACAATTTACATTTATGTTGGTTTGGGCCCTTCGAGCCTCGGCATTGCTTGCACATGATATTTACTGCGTACTTGCTATGAATTTTACCTGATTACTGGCCTGAAAATTTTAAATTGTCAACTGACATGACGAGGATTTCAGAATATTAAATGTGAAAGAAGTTGTTATTTCCTGTCGCTACTTGTTAAGTTGCCTATGATATCCATGCTTAGTTTCACCCTTGATTTCATTAAATTGACCTCTAGCAATTGTCAAATTCAACCTCTCACCACTACCTCTTCGAGGTTAGGCGGGATACTTACCGAGTACACGTTGTTTTCGTACTCATGCTATACTTGCTGTGCATTTTTATTGCACATGTACATTCATAGATAGTGGCCCTGATTGACGTAGTGATGTGACTGACTTGGAGACTTATACGAGCTGCACCATCTGGAGACGACCCGCGGCCGGCAGAGTCTTCCTCATATGTATTGTATTTTCTTTTAAATTCCTTGTCCAGTTTGTATTCCGGACAAGTATTGTAGTACGTGTATAATTCTTAGAAAATTTGCTCATGCACTTGTGACACCGGTTTCTGGAATAATTATGGGATTTATTCACTATTTAAATTTGCTAAAGATTTTATTGTTTACTCAGTGGAAGCTCGCTAATTATTATTTAAGAAAATGAAAAAGGAATGATTCAAGAATTTTAAAATAAAGATTTTATTAATTATTAAGTGTTGGCTTGCCTGACAGTGGGGTCTGGCGCCATCACGACCTTGATGGATTTTGGGTCGTGACACCACCCATCATATTAGTTTTCCACATATCTAACTTTTTAGACAATTCTTTGACTGTGACATCATTTGAAGAAGCATTATCCACAATAATAGTGAATACCTTGTATAATTTCCATTCAAGAAACAATTTGAAATATCTTTAGCCATCTCTTCACCCTTATGACTAGTGATAGGGCAAAAATTTAGTATTCTTTTATACAATTTTCAATCCCTATCAATGAAATGAGCTGTCAAACAAATATAATTTATTCTTTGTAATGAAGTCCGTGTGTCTGTTGTGAGGCAAATTTTCGGTTGTGCTTATCTAAAAGACTTTCTTAGATTTTGCTTCAATTCACCGTAAACTTCATAACAATCCCTTGTTATTGTTCTACGAGAAGGAAGACGAAATTGTGGTTGAATTTTTCTCATAAACTTCATAAAGCTTCATTTTCTACAAAGCTAAATGGTAGTTCATCAATAACTATCATCTCAATTAAGGCCCTCCTAACCACTTCTTGATCAAATTTCCAAAGTGATCCTTCATCATTTTGGCAAGATTGAAAATTTATCTTTGTTAGACTTTTATCTTTATCAATGTTAGATGGTTATTCTTTGCATCTATTCAAATGAGATTTCAATCCGGTTGTTCCATTCTTAGATGAATTAGCAGCATAAACTTGCTTACAATGTCTATACCTTGCTTTACCAACCCCATTTACCTCAAATTTATCAAAATGATTCCAAATTTCAGATCTAGGTTGCATGGCTTTTCTTTTCTTAGAATCTTGAGTATCAATGGTGTTGGTGTTGCTATCTTGAGTAATAGATAAACTTTCACTTGAACCGGCAACACTGTTTAAACTTTCATCTTCCATCTATACAAATAGAGATAGTATAAGATTGTATGATCCTAAAATCTTGAGTAAAAGATTGTTTAACCGTACATGATTGTGTGATCCTAAAAGCTATCTGATGATCAGATAGTATAAGAACCAACAAGCTTTAGGTCTTGCAGTCAATGTACACAGTAACAGAAGCACTTAGAGAACAAGCTTTAAGAAATTGATTTTTTGTTTTTTGGTGCAATTATGGATGTGAAGTGTGTTTATACACTACTCAAAAGATATCAAGACATATATCACTCTCTATACATGCACATTATTTTTAATCTCTAAGTAAATTCCTAAAATGATTGATGAGACCTCTAATTGTGTGATAATTAGTATCTACATGTAATACAAGAGAAGAAGAGCTAGCAAAACAAGATGGGGTGGAAATTTCATTCTCTTACTTTATCAGACAAAACTTTGAATTTCCAAAATGACAGAAAACTTTATCAGAAAACAAATGTTCTACTAATAGTCTAATACAGTAAAAGAAGTACAGAACAATGAAGAGAAGATCTTTGATTATACCAAACACAACACTAACTCTATCTGCAGCCAAGTTCTAAATTTTTTTTGGTCTTTTCTTTCTCAATTGGAACTAATTTACTAATGCAAATTAAGCTAATCTAGTGTAGGAAACTCAACAAATCAAATAATATACACACTCAAGCTATAAAATATAAACGAGAGCATAATTTTTATATAGTTCAGTGGCAGATTCAAGACATTTATTAAGGAAACTAAAATATCAAAATATGGAGAAATAAACATACAAAGAGCTCTTGACTTGTGCCAAAGAGGATTTCAAGTTCAAGATAGAGAGAATTGAAGAAACCCCAGAAATCAAAATCACATTTTTATTGGCTGGTCACAATGAACAGTAGAGAAGAGTGACTACACAAAAATCAAAGTTCAAAACTTAAAAAAAGCGACCGAATTTACAAAATATAGAAAGAAACCTCAAATAATCACAAAATAAAGATCATGAAATCTTTATATACACAATAATTTTACACAATAATTTTTCGAGGAAAAAAATTCATATAAACCTGGCCAGAGCGTTGAGCTTCGAAATAAAGGAGACTTATTGAGAGAGCTTCTGCGTAATCCAATGATTGAGTGAGGAGTAGGGGAGGGCATAAAATCAAAAAAAATGAATTCCGAACCGGACCAAAATAATTCGGTATTTCGGTTTTTTCGGTATTTCGGTATAATTTGGTATTGCATTTTTAGTATTTTAGTATTTCGGTACGGTTCTCGGTATTATAATTTTGAAATTCCGGTATATTGAAATACTGAAATTTCAAAGACATTTTTTTGGACCCTATATCACACTGCCCAACCCCAAGCACCCAAGCACAAGTTTTTAATTAATTCCCATCGCCCCAGCCCGTCGCCCCAAGCCCAACTGCCCAAGCCCACTCTAAAGATTATGACATTAGGTTAGGCCATTAGCAACGCATCAGTCTTTCTCTTTCATTGTTTCATTTCACTCTCTCTCAGTCTCTCACAATCACAAAGTCACCATTTCTGATCTGGCGTCTGGTGTTGGTGATTCCGACTCCTCTCTCCTCACTCCTCACTCAATCATTGGATTACACAGAAGCTCTCTCAAAAAGTCTCCTTTATTTCGAAGCTCAACGCTCTGGCCAGGTTCATATGAATTTTTTTCCTCGAAAAATTATTCTGTATATAAAGATTTCATGATCTTTATTATGTGATTGATTGAAGTTTCTTTCTATATTTTGTAAATCCGATCTCTATTTTTAAGTTTTGGACTTTGATTTCTGTGTGGTCTTTCTGTATTGGTAAAAAATAAACTTCACACGTGTAATATTTCGGATGACAAGGCAATCTACATGGATCAATGGAAATATGGCAGCTGGTCAAAAGTTTATTAAGAAGTACAGGATAAAGAGGAACGAAATAACATGCACACGAGACAATTAGATGCAGGAGTTCCAGTTTAATTGAGAAGTTGAAGAGACACGGTCAGAATGAACCTAGGCAGAATAAAGGGTAGATTCAAAGATCTTCAAATCAATGAGCTAAACGTTACATAATCTTCACGCAACAGTTACGATTACCGATTGTAACGTTGCATTAATGATAATATTAGTCATTAATGCTCAATCATTAAGAAGAGTAGACGTTGTATTAAGAAATTCCCTATAGATGGGAGTGAAATCTCACTTGTATGGACACATTCGAACCACTACTGAAATATACTTATTTTTATGCTATCTTATTGATTTCTTATTGACAAGTCTAATTCCTATTATTAGCTAATTTCTTTGGTTATCAGAAGCCATAGTACTTATTAAAATATCTTTGACTAAGAATCTAATTCTTTGGTTAAACAAATTGGTTTCGTTACCGGGAATCTGATAATCTTCGTTTTTTCTCGAATAACCTTTATCGAATCATGTCGAATACCAACGACAACAACCAACAAACAACTGGAACCCCAGTTCCACTGCCTCAGGGATCCCCACGAGGTTCAAGGGACAACTCCCCAGAAAGATATACAACTCACAACAACGATCACATTGGAAACGAGGAACTAGGAGAACAAAACCTAGTGAAGCAGATGGTTGGTGAATATGTGAGTGAAACTCTTCAAGCTTTCATGAGGGGGCTACCAGTTGTGTCACCTACGCCTCCTCCAAACAACACCGCGACTGTAGAAAATCCACAATCTGGACTAGCAAATTCAGGAAGTAGAGGCACTCTAAAGGAATCACTTGGAGGAAGACCATGTATGTCTAATAATTCAGATTTACAATCTTTAATACTAACCTTGCAGAAACAGGTGAAGGAACAAAACGATCGCATCGAGCAAATTTCTGGAGTACCACCTGTCATCAAGGCTATTGATATTGATAAATACTCTCAACAACCCTAGAAGCCAAGTGCAAAACCTTTGCCGATTCCCAAGAAATTCAAAATACCTGACATACCAAAGTACGATGGGACAACTGATCCACGTGATCATGTTACTGCTTTCACCACAGGAGTAAAAGGCAACGACCTGACTAAGTAATAAATTGAATCCGTGTTGGTCAAAAAGTTTGGAGAGACACTCACCAAAGGAGCATTAACATGGTATTCACTCTTGCCCAAAAATTCTGTTGATTATTTTGCTGAGCTTGCAGATTTGTTTATAAAAGCACATTCCTGTGCGCAAAAAGTGAAAAAGAGAATGGAAGACATATTCAGAATAAAACAGGGAGATACGGAGTTGCTTCGTGAATTTGTAGACAGGTTTCAGCGTGAAAGGATGCTTCTACCAAGATTACCTAACAATTGGGCAGCTATGACTTTTACAAGTAATTTGAACGATAAAAGCTCTGAAGCCACGAGGAGACTCAAATAAAGCTTGAGAGAGTTACCAGCTACGACATGTAACGCTGTTTATAACAGGTACAATACCAAATTATGAATTGAAGAAGATACTATTGCCGAATCAAAAGCAGAAGACATGATGAATTGTAGACGCTCCGAATCAGAAAGGAGAACTGGCAAAAATAGGTACGATCCGTACATGGGACCTTCGGGACGAGAGGCGCGTTCCAAATTTGAAAACTCAAAGTCTGATCACAGACCGTCAAATAGAGATTCGAGCTCATCGTCATCAAGATCCAGAAAGGATCAAGATGAGCGAAATAGAGGTAATACAAGAATTGGAGACTACAATTTCAATGTAAGTACTTCCGAATTAATTACAGTATTAAGAAATATGGGTGATAAAGTTTGATGGCCCAAAGAAATGAGATCAAATCCAAACAGAAGGAACCCAGAATTCTGGTCTGAATTTCACAATGATCATGGGCACAAAACATGGGACTGCAGGTTATTGCAAGGTGAGGTAGAACACTTATTAAAACAAAGTTATCTAACAAAACTGTTTAGTGAAAAAGGTAAACAGACATATATGAAGAATAGGCAGGAGCCCCCAAAACCACCATCTCCGAAGAGAACTGTAAATGTGATAAATGGAGGAGAGGAGGTAAATGGCGTAACTTATACTTCAGCAAGAAGAATGACCAAGTTCACAGTGACCCACGAGAAACAGACTCGTGAGACTTTGGAGGCTGACAGTATCTCATTTGATGACTCAGATGATGATGGATTACTACTTCAACATAACGACGCACTGGTAATATCTCTACTTACACATGACACTAACGTGAAAAGAGTATTGATTGATCCAGGTAGCTCAGTCAATATCATTTTGTTAAGGGCTGTGGAAGAGATGTTAATGAGGGACCATGTAATTCCAAAAGCACGTTCCTTGTCCAGATTTGACAACTCTACTTTCATAACAAAAGGATAAATTAAGCTCAATACCTATGCATAAGGCGTCGTCAAGGCAACAAAATTTCAAGTTATAGATACATATATGGCTTATAATGTAATCATCGGGAGACCATGGATCCATGACATGGATGCAATACCATCTAATCTGCATCAGGTAATCAAATTCCCTTCCAAATGGGGAATCCAGCAAATTCGAGGTGATCAGCAGACTTCAAAAAATATCAACTCAGTTATGCATTCCAATAAAAAAGAAATAGCGGAAGAATCAAAAGACGAGGGAGAACCTTGAACAGATATGGAAGAAAACGATAAAGACACAGTTAATCAAATCACCACGGATGTTGCATCAAGACATACGGACATGGATTGCAGACCTGATGTTATTCAAGAACCAGAAGAAAATGATAATATCAAGACAACGACTGAGGAGCTCTAAGCTGTTCCACTGTTCGAGCTTAAGCCTGAGCAAAAAATCCACATAGGAGAAAGGCTAAACCCGACTAGAAGAGGTAAGTTAATTGAATATTTAAAAGTTAATGCTGCTTGTTTTGCTTGGTCTTCTTCAGATATACCAGGTATACCTCCAGAAGTGATGACTCATAAACTAAATGAAGACCCATCCTTCGTACATGTCAAGCAAAAGGAAAGAAATCAGGGATCGTTCAAGAATCAAGTGATAGATGAAGAGGTACAGAAACTCTTTAAAACTGGTTCAATACGTGAGGTAAAATATCCTAATTGGTTAGCTAATACTTTAGTGGTACCTAAATAGAATGGTAAATGGAGAGTATGCATAGATTATACGGATTTGAATAAAGCATGCCCAAAAAACACATTTCCATTACCGCACACAGAAAGATCTCTTGTCCCTTTGCAGTTTCTGAAAAAACTTTCTGATGGACGTTTCAAAAGAGTTAAGAAGTCATCATCTAAACTATATACCTTCGAGTCCCGTATTTTTTTCCTTTTCAGGAAAAGGACCACAAGAAAGGAATAGTCAAGTGCTCGAGATTTCATTCTTCAAAGCTCAAACACTTGGGGGACTATACAGTATGGAAGAGGCAAAGAAGACTATCAAAAGAGTCAAAGTTCAAGCCTAAAGATCCATTTCCCCAACAAATCAAAAGTTATGAGCAGAATTAAAGAGCCAAGGACAAAAACACAAAGCCTGATTCAGAAACCTACAAAGAATATACTCGTGAATATAAATGAATGTTTAGGTTAAAGGAAGAATTTAGTTACGGGAAGAAATTCATACCCCCGTGTTTATTCCAAACTTGTTGTAAGAGAAAACAATTACGAAAGAGTCATAGACGATGCTCAAACACATGTAAAATGTTATGAAAGTTTGAATAATATAAATACTTTCTGCAGAACATTATTCGGAAAAAACATGTGAATTCATATCTCTCTTTTGTATGTTTACACCATTATGCAGTTGAGTCGTCTTCTTCATTAAGTGTCGTTCATAAAAGGACCCTCTTTTATAAATCGTGCTTATTTCAAAAAGACACGAAATGCTGAAGCATTTTTTAATGCAAAATTAAATACCAAAGGGGTAAAACAAAAACCCGAACGTAAAGCATGCAAACCCTTAAGAGTAAAACGAAAACTCGAAAAAACACAAGTCATGCTAAGAAATGTAAATATTAATATTATATAATGATAAAAACTAAGTATTAACTTAGATTAAACCAAATTTGTTTATACAAAGTTTCCCCTAAGTTGTCATTGGGGACTTACTAAACCAAATTTCACCCCCAAATGGGACCGGGTGTAACCACCAACTGTTTCATAAAAGAAAAAGAGAGGGGTTGATAAACACTTTCACTAGGCACTGTGAGGATTATCTTCATCAGCAGAAGAGCGGCTTGAGATGGTGAGGCTTGGGCAACAGCTTCATCAGGCATGATCTCATCACCCATTGGAACATCAACTTCAGGTGATGAAAATTTTTGACTTTGCCGAGACTTTTCAATAGTCTCCTTAGTCTTAGAAATTTTAGATTCTAAGTCAAAATTTTCTTGGCCATTTCCATCAATGTGTCAAGCCGGGCATTCAAATAAGCCCAACTCACATCAACAACTGCCTTATCCTCAGGAGACTCGTAATATTTCTCCCATTGTTCAATATCGAATCTCAGCTCATCTCTTTCAACCATGATAGCATCATAAGAAGCCTGCAAAGGGCCAAGAGATCTTTCCAGAAACTGAATCTTGTTTGAAGATTCACGGAGGTCCTATTGGGTCTGAGTAAGTGATTGCACAAGTTCACCAGCATAATCCTCCTTCTGATCCAACAAAGCCTTCAAACTTCTTATCTCTTCAGTAGCATGGGAAAGTTGCTCCGCAAAGGAAGACTCCAAGATGTTTTTATCCTTGCCTGTTTGACTTGATAAAGCCTTCTCGATGGCCAATTCCACTGCAATTACTCTGATTTGCTGCTCAAGGTATAGTTCTCCTCCTCTATTGCCTCTATATCAAGCTGAAGACTCTCGAATTTCTCCTTCCAGTTATCAACATCGGTATGATAATCGTTCACTAATTTCTCTGTATGAACGATCATTTTCATCAATTATGTACCAATAAGATTGATCTGCACAAAAAGAGAAGTTAGATATTGGTACAGGATATATATAAAAAAGGAAACGGTATAAAAGATACCTTTAAGGACGAGTGTAAAATCTCGTTCATCCAAGTTAAGGAGCTATGAATTTCCAACTTAGACTTCTCAACTGGGCCTATCAGAGGCTTCAACCACACATCCGCCTGGCCTGATTTCTGTAAGAGGCTACCTCCCACAGGAACCTGTATTATAATTTGCTTCATCTACCCACTATTATAATATCCTACTTCAACAATAGAAGACACGAAAGTAGGGGCAGATGAAGGAGCCACGGATGGAATAGGCGGGGGAGCAGAAAAATCAACAGGTACGGCAGACGAAAGTTCCACTAGAGCAGATGGAGGAAAAATAGCAAGAGGTGCTTCCTCAGAAACTGTGCCAAAGCCTCGGTGGAATACTTGTTTAATTGATTCATTGGCAGAGGAAGGAGTTACTTCTTCAGGAGTGGAATGCTCTGACTCAGGCATGGAAGGTGGATCAGTAACTGGAACAGATTCATCGTCAGACACGACCTTTCTTCTCCGTGACCTCCGAATCAGCGAACCTTCCTCCTGCTCTTCCTCATCTTCCAAGGTCCGAGACCCACTTGCTTTCCTTTTTGGTGAAGAGGAGTTCACAATAATTTCTTGGGCCTTGGCCAGATAAAGTTTCGAAAAGGATACAGCAGCAGCAGAGACCTCACGAGATGGAAGCCCTAAGAAATAAAAGGGGTTAGAGAAGCTTAAAAGGAGAAAGAAAGGAAATATAAAAAAAAAACCTACCATGGGTTTTCACTTTCCAACCAAACCTCGCCGAGAGGTACTTCCAAGAATGTTCTCCCATTGGAGCGATCAACATCAATTTTTCTACCCAACCACCAAAACCGGAGACCTCCTCAACGGTTCCCATGTTGCTACAAAAAACAAAAACAGTCACAGTACTGAAGATTTATCAAAAAATAAAGAAGAAAGTGAGAAAAACTGTACTCACGTGCAAAGTTCCACTTCTCAGGGAAGGGGAGATTTTCTTCGCCTACCAAACCTTTAGTAAGGACAACAACATACCGAACATACCACCCTCTATCTTTATCATCATCAGGTATAACCAGAACTCTTTTACTCCGAGTCGCAAGAGTAAAAACTCCTTGTCGCAACAACATAGGAGAATAGAGATGAATGAGATGATGAAAAGTAAAAGGAACTGAAGCTAAGGTGGCCAAATATCTAAGACATGCTACTACCTTCCAGATAAGAGGACCGATCTGTCCCAAGCACACATTAAAAAATCGATAGAATTCTATGATGACAGAGTCGATGGGAGGCTTGAATCCTAAAGTAAATGGGTAAGTATACACAAAAGAATACCCAGTTCTATAAGAGGTTATTCTCTGATTCTCATTGGGAACTAAGACTGGAAAGTCAAATTTCCAATAACAATCTTTACGCACGAGTGAGACTAAACCCTCAGTGATTTGAGTAGGGTAAAGATCAGCACGATCATGATATGTCATAGAATAAAGATGTTTTCTTATGGACTCACTATCCTTTACAAAAGAAAACTCAGCAGGAACAATCTCATCAACTTTTGGCTCACGAAGTGGTTCTTTAGGTTCTCTACTTTTAGAAGAAGATCTAGAAGCTCTAGTCCTAGAAGAAGATGAAGAAACATTAGCCCTAGAAGATGGCGGGGGAGTAATGTTGCAAGGAGAAGAAGAACCCCTAGAAGGTGTAGAACTCAAGCTTCTTAGTCTACCACCCCTCCTACTCCGGATTGGAGCAGAAGAAGAAGATAGTTCGTCTACAATGATAATCTTCTTGGGTTCTTGATTTGAGGAAGACATATTTACGTGAAAGAGGAATTTACAAGTAATGAAGGAAAGTTAGAAGTTTTTCGTGAAAGCAAAGGCAGGAAAAAAGGTATTTATTGTAACGGCCCGACTAGTCATTTTGAGCTATAGCGCATTGTTCAGCAGTTTGAGGTCATGAGCAGCTCCGTTTCAGGTATTATGACTTGTAGGTGTGGTCGGAATTGAATTTCGGGAAGTTTAGAGTCAATTTTTAAAGAAAATTCTCATTTTAGAAGCCTTAAGTTGGAGAAATTGACTAAGATTGAAATTGTGAGTAAACGACCTCCGAATCGGCATTTGAAGATTCCTGCAAGTTTGTATGGTGATTTTGAACTTGGACGTATGTCCGGATCGGGCTTTGGATAACCCCGGAGTGTTTCAGCGTATATTGTGGAAGTCAGCATTTTTGAAAAATTTCCTAAGTTTGGCTTGAAGCGCATTTCAGTGATATTGATGTCCGCTTGGGATTCCGAGCCTGGGAATCTCTCCGTATGGTGATTCAGGATTTGGGAGCACGATCGAAAGTGAATTCAGATGACCGTAGGTCATTTTGAAGTCATTTGGCTAAAGGTAGAAATTCGAAGGTTTTTGAGAAATCCGACCGGAAGTGGAATTTTGATATCGGGTCAAAATGCGATTCCAAAAGTTGGAGTAGGTCCGTAATGTTGAATTTGACTTGTGTGCATAATTTGAGGTCAATCGGACATGATTTGATAGGTTTCGGCATCAAATATAGAAGTTTGAAGTTCTAAGTTCATTAAGCTTGAATCGGGCTGGGATTCGTGATTTCGATGTTGTTTGATGTGATTTTAAGGCTTGACTAAGTTCGAATGAGGTATTGGAACTGGTTGGTAGTTTTGGTTGAGGTCCCGGGGCCTCATGCATGTTTCAGATGCTCAACGGGTCGATTCTGGCCTTGTGAAGATTGATGGTTTTCTGATGTGAGTGCAGCAGGTTGTTACTCTATGTGATCGCGTGAGTGGGTATGCGATCGCATAAAAGGATTTGGAGGCTGCTGGGA
Organism: Nicotiana knightiana; assembly: GCA_005239525.1. Lineage (NCBI taxonomy): Eukaryota > Viridiplantae > Streptophyta > Magnoliopsida > Solanales > Solanaceae > Nicotiana > Nicotiana knightiana. Next base: position 51,095 of record ML413049.1, on the reverse strand, counting down.
TTTGGCCTATGCAATCGCGTGGCAGTGTATGCAATCGCATAGAGGAAGATTTGGAGGCTGCTGGGATTTGGCCTATGCGATCGCGTGGCAGTGAATGCGATCGCATAGAGGAAGATTTGGAGGCCCTGGGAATTTGCTTATGCGATTGTGGGGAGTTGTTTGTGATCGCATAGAGGTAATTTGTGAAGGCTGCTGGGTTGGCCTATGCGATCGCAGGGTCTTGTATGCGATCGCACAGAGGAAATCTTAGGGGCTCTTGAGATTGGCTTATGCGATCGCGTGAAGGGGAGTGCGATCGCATAGAAGGGGTCATCTGGGCAGAATGTTTTATAACCGTGATCTTTGGCCATTTCCTCACTATTTCACCTTGGCATGAGCGATTTTGGGAGGCTTCAAAGGGGGATTTTCATCATGCATTACAAGGTAAGTAAATTCGTCCCGTTTTAAAGTTAAATACAAGATTATATGCATGGATTAGACATGGAAATTAGTAGGAGAATTGGAATTTTTGAGGAAAGACCTAGAAATATTATTTTGGGTTTCTACCACGAATTTGAGAATGGAATTTAGAGTAAATTGTATATTTGAGTTAGTAAGGCTATGGGTAGAATATATCTTCGAGAAATTTCGGATTCCGGGCACGTGGGCCCGAGGGCATTTTGGTCAATTCACTGAGCGGGGTTGGGAAATTATATAATTTGGAATTGTTGCAAATATTGGAGTATATTTTCATTGGTTTGCCGTTAATTGGATAGTTTTGGGGTGTTGTGCGTCCATTGGAGTCGTCGGAAGGGCTTGGAAGCCGGTTATGGACTTCAGAGCGAGGTAAGTCTCCTTTCTAACTTTTTGAGGGGGAATTGTACCCCTAGGTGAACTAATTAAGTATGTGATACTATCTGCGGGGGCTACGTACGCACGAGGTGATGAGAGTCCGTGCGTAGCTACTATTATGCCATGTCCGGGTAGTCTAGGACCCACTAGCATGCCTTACCTGTTGTACCTGTGATCTTGCCTGTAATATTAGACTGCTAATATAATTGAAATCGTAATTGAATATCTAAAGAATACTAGAGTTCATTTTCTTAATCATCTAGAAAGAGAATTGATTTCCTCCGTGGATAATCGTATTCCGGATAAGGTTATATTGAATATTATTAAACTTGGCAAATGAATTTCGAGAAAAGATTTAAATACTATTTTTGTGATTTTTAAAAGAGAAAATTTTCATTTTCTTGAGTATTTATTTTCCCGATGTAGTCGGGGTGGACTGTTGATTGTGCATTACTGCATGTGACCGCTTCACAATTTACATTCCGCGAGCGGAGTGTTATTTCCCCCACTCTCATGGGAGCGGGCCGTACGCCTAGGCGGATTGAAAGATGCACTTATGGTTCGGGCCGTTCGACCCTCGGCAGTGCATAGATATGATTATTTTATTGAGAGATGCACTTATGGTTCGGGTCGTTCGACCCTCGGCAGTGCATAGACATGATTATTTTATTGAAAGGTGCACTTATGGTTCGGGCCGTTCGACCCTCGGAAGTGCACATAGATGATTATTGTGATGGCTCAAGCCGGTTGTCCTTATCCCGTATGCGCATGCTAATTTGTTAAATATTTTTCATGGATTTTGAAGTGATAAGATATTTGGGGGAAAATAAAGAAGTGATTATTTATTTAAGATATTTGGGGGAAAACAAAGAAGAAATTGTTTATTTAAGATATTTGGGGGAAAATGAGGAAGTAGTAACTGTTTATTTACTTTCAATATTTACTTGGATTTCAGTGCCTTATATATTTGCTATTTTACTACCTTTACATGCCTACCGTGTTCATCATATTCTGTTAAATTAATTTGTTGGACCTTAGTGAGTGTCTAATTCGACCTCTCATCACTACCTCTCTGAGGTTAGGCGGGCGACTTACTAAGTACACATTGTTTTCGTACTCATGCTACACTTGCTGTGTATTTTTATTGCACAGGTACTTTCATAGCGACGTGGCTGGTTGGAGACTTAGGCGAGCTGCATCATCCGAAGGCGATCCGCAGCTGACAAAGTCTTCCTTTTATTGTATTTATTTCCAGTTTAAATTCCTTGTCCAATTTGTATTTCGGACAAGCTTGTAGTATTTGTGAAATTCTTAGAATTTGCTCATGTAATTGTGACACCGGGTTCTGAGATGTGTTGGGATATATTTGCTAAAATGGAATATTTAAACCATTGTATTTACTTAACGGATTTTATTTAGTTATTATGTAATAAACTGAAAGGTAATGATTTTCATAAATGCTAAAACAGGAAAATTTAACTTAACTTTTTAATGATTGACTTTCCTGACAATGATGTCCGGCGCCATCACGACCTTATGGATTTTTGGTCGTGACATTTATACTCAGAGGAAACCGTCAAAAAAATGGAAAAAACACTGATGTGAAAGTCATAATTAGAACTTTCACTTCGTGACTGATGCAACCACAAAAATCCCTAAAAGGCGTTGATGAATTGCAGAATCAATCCGAGAACACCACGTGACACGAGCATTAAATGGGAGTGACAAGCGACGCATACAGAGACGAATGCAATGATACGAGTGAAACGACGACAAAAAATTCCCACCATAAATGAGTATCCACTTACCAAATATTTAATTGATAAATAAATAGTAAGTGGGTGGACTATATGTATTGGTAAAAAATAGACTTCACACGTGTAATATTTCTGATGACAAGGCAATCTACGTGGATCAATGGAAATATGGCAGCTGGTCAGAAGTTTATTAAGAAGTACGGGACAAAGAGGAACGGAATAGCATGCACACGAGATAATTAGATGCGAGAGTTCCAGTTTAATTGAGGAGTTGAAGAGACACGGTCAGAATAAACTTAGGAAGAATAAAGGGCAGATTCAAAAATCTTCAAATCAATGAGCTAAATGTTACATAATCTTCACGCAACAGTTACAATTACCAATTGTAACATTACATTAATGACAATATTAGTCATTAATGCTCAATCATTAAGAAGAGTAGACGTTGTATTAATAAATTCCCTATAAAAGGGAGTGCAATCTCACTTGTATGGACACGTTCGAACCACTACTGAAATATACTTATTTTTATGCTATCTTATTGCTTTCTTATTGACAAGTCTAATTCCTATTATTAAATAATTTCTTTGGTTATCAAAAGCCCGAGTAATTCTTAAAAATAGCTTAAGAATCTAATTCTTTGGTTAAACAATAGCATAAACACACTCTTCTCTACTGTTCATTGAGACCAGCCAATAAAGATTTGGTTTTGATTTCTGGGGTTTCTTCAATTCTCTCGATCTTGAATTTCAAATCCTCTTTGGCACAAGTCAAGATCTCTTTGTATTTTTATTTCTCCATATTTTGATATTTTGAGTTTCCTTAATAAATGTCTTGAATCTGCCAGTGAAATGTATAAAAATTACGCTCTCGTTTATATTTTATAGCTTGAGTGTGTATATATTATTTGATTTGTTGAGTTTCCTACACCAGATTAGCTTAATTTGCATTAGTAAATTAGTTCCAATTGAGAAATAAAAGCCCAATTGTTTTGTAGAATTTGGCTGCAGATAGAGTTAGTGTTGTGTTTGGTATAATCAAAGATCTTGTCTTCATTGTTCTGTACTTCTGTTACTGTATTAGACTATTAGTAGAACATTTGTTTTCTGATAAAGTTTTCTGTCATTTTGGAAATTCAAAGTTTTGTTTGATAAAGTAAGAGAATGAAATTTCCACCCCAACTTATTTTGCTAGCTCTTCTTCTCTTGTATTACATGTAGATGCTAATTATCACACAATTAGAGGTCTCATCAGTCATTTTAGGAATTTACTTAGAGATTAAAAATAATGTTCATGTATAGATAGTGATATATTTCTTGATATCTTTAAGTAGTGTCTAAACATACTTCACATCCATAATTGCACCGAAAAACAAAAAGTCAATTTCTTAAAGCTTGTTCTCTAAGTGCTTCTGTTACTGTGTACATTGACTGCAAGACCTAAAGCTTGTTGATTCTTATACTATCTGATCATCAGAGAGCTTTTAGGATCACACAATCATGTACGATTAAACAATCCTTTACTCAAGATTTTAGGATCACACAATCTTATACAATCTCTATTTGTATAGATGGCAGATGAAAGTTTAAACAGTGTTGCCGGTTCAAGTGAAAGTTTACCTATTACTCAAGATATCAACAACAACACCATTGATACTCAATATTCTAAGAAAAGAAAAGCCATTCAACCTAGATCCGTTGTTTGGAATCATTTTGATAAATTTGAGGTAAATGGGGTTAGTAAAGCAAGGTGTAGACATTGTAAGCAAGCTTATGCTGCTAATTCATCTAAGAATGGAACAACCGGATTGAAATATCATTTGAATAGATGCAACGAATACCCACCTAATATTGATAAAGATAAAATTCAAACAAAGATAAATTTTCAATCTTGCCAAAATGATGAAGGATCACTTTGGAAATTTGATCAAGAAGGGGTTAGGAGGGCCTAAATTGAGATGATAGTTATTGATGAACTACAATTTAGCTTTGTAGAAAATGAAGGCTTTCTGAAGTTTATGAGAAAAACTCAACCACAATTTTGTCTTCCTTCTCGTAGAACAATAACAAGGGATTGTTATGAAGTTTACGGTGAATTGAAGCAAAATCTAAGAAAGTCTTTTCGAGAAGCATAACAAAAAATTTGCCTCACAACAGACACGTGGACTTCATTACAAAGAATAAATTATATGTGTTTGATAGCCCACTTCATTGATAGGGATTGTAAGTTGCATAAAAGAATACTACATTTTTTCCCTATCACTAGTCATAAGGGTGAAGAGATGACTAAAGTTATTTCAAATTGTTTGCTTGAATGGAAATAAGACAAGGTATTCACTATTACTGTGGACAATGCTTCTTCAAATGATGTCACAGTCAAAGAATGTCTAAAAAGTTAGATATGTGGAAAACTAATATGATGGGTGGTAAACATCTTCATGTGAGATGCATGGCTCATATATTAAATATAATTGTGCAAGACGGTTTGAAAGAAATTGATGCTTCTGTCGCACGTGTTAGAAATATTGTGAGGTATGTGAGAGCTTCGCCTGTAAGGACCTTAAAGTTTAAACAGTGTTGTGGACATGTAAAGGTAGAATGTACCAAACTTTGTGATTGGATCTTCCTACTAGGTGTAATTCCACCTATTTGATGTTGGATACGACACAAAACTTTGAAAAGGCCTTTGACAAGTTTCATCTTTTTGATGATGGATTTTCTGCTTCTCAATGTTCCTGTGAAGATGGTAGTAGTGCAGGTCCTCTTGAATCTGATGATTGGGTGAATGTGAGGAATGTGATACAGTTTCTTGCAAGATTTCACGAGCTCACCAAAAAAGTTTCAGGTTCACGTTATGTCACTTGTAATGCTCATTTTGAGAATGTATCTGAACTTTATTGTCATTTGAAAATGTGTTTAGTTAGTGAGGATGGGCATTTGAGAAAAATGGTTGAGCGGATGCAAGAAATGTTCAAAAAGTATTGGGGTGAGCCTGAAAAGATGAATAAAATAATTTTTATTGCTTCCGTCTTGGATCCACATAACAAATTTGAATATGTAGAGGGAGCACTTGAAGAACTTTTTGGGGAGGAAAAGGGGAAGAAAATAAATATTGAGGTATATGCTTATATGAATTCTTTGTTTGAAGAGTATCTAAAACATTATTCAACTGGATCTTGTCCTCAATCTCCATCTAGTTCTACTTCATCTAATAACACATATAATACATCTAGTGGGAGTGTCTGCATCTTTAATAAGGACGAAGCTTCACTTGAAGAAACTAAAGGAAGACAATGGAAGTGGGGGTGCTAAATAGGAATTGGATAAATACATTAGTGAAGAAAAAGATCCTTTTAGTGATGAATTTGATATCTTAAGTTGGTGGAAAACACATGCTCCTAGATTTCTATTCTTTCGGAATTGGCTCGTGATGTGTTGGCCATTCCAATTTCTAGTGTGGCATCGGAATGCGCGTTTAGCACCGGTGGCTGTATTCTTGATTCATTTAGCTGTTCATTGACTCCTAAATGTGTGCAAGCTCTTATTTGTGTTCAAGATTGGCTTAGAGAAGAAAAGAATCCTATTAGTGTTGAAGAAGACTTGAAGTATCTTGAGGAACTCGAGCTTGGTAAGATTTAATATTTTGTGTGTATTTTAGTTCAAAATAATATATCATACTTGTTTATTTTTCATTGTCATTGACATATTTGGTCGAATTATCTTTAGATATGGAAAATAATGGAAGCACTACTAGCATTGCTTGATGTAGTTGCAACTTGCAACTTGAGTGGTAAGTTTAATACACTATTTGTTTGGTGATATACTTTTGTAGTTTTATTTTATTATCATCAAAAAATAATATTCTAACTTATGATTTATATATTGTTTAGGTTCAAGTGCAATCATTCCCCGTGCTCGGTTGGCCATTTTTAGAGAAAAAATTTGTAGCCTATTAATGCTGCTACAGTGCTGTCTCAACAGTGTTTTTGTTCTGTTCTGCTGTATTTTAGTGCCATCGTTTTCAGATATTGTTGAATCAATTGGGTGTGGGGATGTTCTGTTTTGTAACTGTTCTGTTTTCAGATGTTGGAGAGTTAATTTGTTCTTTTTCTGTAACCGTTATGTTTCAGATGTTGTTGAATCAATTGGGTGTGGGGATGTTCTGTTTTGTAGCTGTTCTGTTTTCAGATGTTGGAGAGCTAATTTGTTCTTTTTCTGTAACCGTTATGTTTCAGATGTTTGGTTCTGCTATAGTATTGTATTTCTTGTTTGTTGAGCTGCATTTCTTGCTTGTATTTTGGAGGCTGATTGTATTTTAGCCTGTTGAGCTGCATTTTTGTTGCAGTACTGTCCCAGATAGCAGAACACTTAGTGCCATGTTAAAGTTTGTTTGTTTGTCCTGTTTAGCTGCATTTACCGTTGGTATTTTGGACTTTTGGTACTAGTTGTAGTTGGTATTAACAAATTCAAGTGTTTTAGATTAGTACCATGTTAAAGTTTTAGGCCAGCACTCTATTTTTACTTTTTTAGTGCAACGTTAAAGTTTAGAAACAACAATTCGTTGTTCTTTTTATCAGCATTTCGTTGTTCTTTATCAGCGAATATTAAACTGAAACCGTACCGAACCAAAATAATAAATACCTAACCATACCGAATACTTTGGTTATTTGGTATACACAATTGATAAATCGAATACCGAAATACCGAATCAAAATTATTAAATACCGAACTGAAATACCGAATGCCCACCCTAGTTAGGACTGGGGAGAGAGGAGTCGAAATCACCAACGCTAGACACCCAGATCGGAAATGGTGACTCTGTGACTGTGAGAGACTGAGAGAGAGTGAAATGAAACAATGAAAGAGAAAGATTGATGTGTTGCTAATGGCCTAACCTAATGCCCTACTCTTTAGAGTGGGCTTGAGCAGTTGGGGTTGGGGCGATGGGCTGGGGCGATGAGAATTAATTAAAAACTTGGGCTTGGGCGCTTGGGGCTGGGGGCTTTTGCATCCATACCCACTTTTTGTGCCACGTTTTAACTTATACCCGCTTTGTAAAAAAATTGCATTCGTACCCGCTTTTGCACATAAGTTCAGCATGCGGGGCTGAAGTAGCAAAGGAAATCACGCAAAACTTCAGCATTCTAGTAGACGGACCTGAAGTAGCTTGCAAACTTCAGCTCTAATAAATGGGGGACTTCAGCTCTAGAGCTGAAGTTTTTGTCTTTGTAAATGGGGAACTTCATGCTGAAGTTCCCCAGTTATAAAGACAAAAACTTCAGCATACGGTGCTGAAGTTCCCCCATTTACACTAGGGAACTTCAGCTCTAGAGCTGAAGTTTTTGTCTTTGTAAATGGGGAACTTCATGCTGAAGTTCCTCAGTGATAAAGACAAAAACTTCAGCATACGGGCTGAAGTTCCGCCAGTTACACTGGGGAACTTCAGCTGTAGAGCTGAAGTTTTGTCTTTTGTAAATGAGGAACTTCAGCATACGGGGCTAAAGTTCCCAAGTTATAAAGACAATAACTTCAGCATACGATGCTGAAGTTCCCCATTTAAGAAGACAAAAACTTCAGCACACGGGGCTGAAGTTCCCCCAGTTACACTAGGGAAACTTCAGTTGTAGAGCTGAAGTTTTGTCTTTCTTAAATGGGGAACTTCAGCACCGTATGCTGAAGTTAGAGCTGAAGTTTTTTCTTTGTAATTGGGGAACTTCATCCCCGTATGCTGAAGTTTTATCTTTATAACTGGCGAACATCAGCTTAACTGGTGAACTCCAGCTCAGCGAGGGAAAGGGGAGCTGAAGTTATTTAAAAAGTGGGTACAAGTTAAAAGCTTTTTAAAAAGTGGGTATAGGTTAAATGAGCGCGACCAAATAGGGTGCCCCGCGCAATTTTTACTTGGGGCTGGGCAGTGTGATATAGGGTCCAAAAAAATATCTTTAAAATTTTGCTATTTCGGTATACCGGATTTTTAAAATTATAATATCGAGAACCGTACCTAAATACTGAAAATGCAATACCGAATTAGATCAAAATACCGAGATAAACAGAAACCGAAATTCCGAATTAATTCAGTCTGGTTCGAAATTCGATTTTTCAAATTTTATCACCCCTACACGGAGCGGTCCCTCCTAATATTGAAATGTTGACTATCTCTTCTTGAAGGGAAGTGTTAAATCACGAAAGTAATGGTTCCATCTAACTTTTCGCAATTTGAAAACTTTTTTTAAAAAATGATGCTTTATAGGATTATTGTGCTTTATTTTCATATCTTTCATGCATAAAAATAAATATCTTTGAAAATTTTGACGTTAATCTATAAAACCTTATAAACGAAAAAGATATTATAAAATGTAACTACTAAAATATGAGGTCTATAAGACATTTTATCGCAAAACAATAATTCCTACTTAAAAGATAGGCTTAATATATACGGAGACATTTAAAATTGGCACGATTTTTTATTTAGACACTTGAACTTAGGGGTGTTCCTAATGAGCACGTACATTACATGAACTTTGTTTCAATAAGGCACTTCTTGTTGAGTTGGCATATAGAATGAGTTTCATCCAATATAGACGCGTGAAGAGCCCAAAAAATATTTTTTTTTTTGTCTTTTTTATTTCCTTCTTCTTCTTTATGTCCACTGCCATTTCCACCATTGCTTCTTCCACTTTCACCATTGTTGTGCCTCCATCATTGATTTAGCTCAATAGTTTCTCCTTTATCCGAGCATAATAGAAATTCTCTTGATCCAAGCATCAAATGGTTAAACAAAATTCGCAAATAATCCAATAATTTCAAAATCTCCACAAAATTACACAGCAAAACAAAAATCTAAGACATGTAAAAGTGACAGTGTGAGCTTACCGAATAAAGAGAAGAAATGTAGCACTGGATCTGGGGGCTTTTGCATCCGTACTCACTTTTTGTGTCACGTTTTAACTTATACCCCGTTTGTAAAAAAAATTGCAGCCATACCCGCTTTTGCGCATAACTTCAGCATGCGGGGCTGAAGTAGCAAAAGCAATCACGCAAAACTTCAGCATTCTAGTAGACGGGCCTGAAGTAGATTGCGAACTTCAGATCTAGAGCTGAAGTTGTTGTCTTGTAACTGGGGAACTTCAGCATACGGGGCTGAAGTTCTCCAGTTATAAAAATAAAAATTTCAGCATACGGGGTTGAAGTTCCCCCAGTTACACTGGGGAACTTCAGCTCTAGAGCTGAAGTATTGTCTTTGTAACTGGGGAACTTCAGCATACGGGGCTGAAGTTCCCCAGTTATAAAGACAAAAACTTCAGCATACTGGGCTAAAGTTCCCCAGTTTACAAAGACAAAACTTCACCTCTAGAGCTGAAGTTCTCTAGAGCTGAAGTTTTGTCTTTGTAATTGTCTTTATATTTTGGGAACTTCAGCTCTAAAGCTTAAGTTTGTAGCTAGGAGAGCTGAAGTTTTGTCTTTGTAACTGGGGAACTTCAGCCCCGTATGCTGAAGTTGTCTTTATAACTAGCGAACTTCAGCTTAACTGGTGAACTTCAGCTCAGTGAGGAAAGGGAGATGAAGTTATGTAAAAAGTGGGTACAAGTTAAAAGTTTTTTAAAAAGCGGGTACAGGTTAAATGGGGGCCACCAAATAGGGTGCCCCGCGCAATTTTTACCTGGATCTGTGGAGTCTAAGGAGAAAAGAGGGAGCAGTAGGAAAACTCTCTATAAGACAAGATCTGGAATTTTGATAGGAACACTTGAACTGAAAGAGAAGGAAAGGGAAATAAGGGTACGGTCGAAGGAATTCTAATTTGGACTTCAACCCCGTGCTAGAGAACCTAGAGCAACGATCCATTAATGGGGTCTTTTAAAAGTTTGAAGGTTTAAAATGAGTTACTTGATTTGATGAACGTTTGTGAATTAATGTTGGGGTTGCCTTGGGGTCGCCGTGGGGAATCTTTAGCTGAAGCTATAACAAATTTGGAGGATTTTTTCTTAAAAGTTTGAATTAAAATCTTGGTTGGAACAAGAACACACATGAAGATAGTGAACACCAAGAACACTCATTTTCAAAACACCAATGTCTCACTTTTTTAAATGTGCTCTTTCCTGATTGGGTGTAACTTAAGTTTTTCTTTTCTTTTTGAGAATGTTATTTTTATTTTGTTTATTAAATAGATCTAACATAATTTTTCCTCTCTTTTTTAATTCAAAAAGATATATATCCTCATTTTATTCGTCATTTGCCACATTAGCAGCGAGTGTATTGCACACACTTTGTAAGTTTCGCTAGTTGTCAAGAGACTGTCTAATTGAAACAAAGTTCGTGCAATGTACATGCTTATTAGGAACACCCCTAAGTCCAGGTGTCTAAATGAAAAATCGTGCAAACTTTAAGTGTCTCCGTATGTATTCAGCCTAAAAGATATTAAATCCAACATTCAAGCCACTAAAAACGAACTTAATCCAAGAAAGAAATACTACTAGTAATCAAGAACAATGCTGCTATAGTTCAAAACCAGAAAAGCATAAATCCCATAGTAAAACTACAAATAAGTTAACGTGCATGCAGTAGTTCATTTTGATTCAGGTAATGAACCAAGCCAAGCAGGAGGCTGCATCCCAGTTTGCTCCTGCACAGTTTGAAGAAGAGGAGGCAACATTCGGTACACACCAGCTACATCCTTCAATCCACTTCCTTCTCCGTTGCTTTCGCCGCCATTAGCACCTGACCAAATGCTAATCTTTGGCTGCAAACCGTTCACTGCTTGAGCATTGGTCTTAGCAATTTCCTGGAAAATTCCATTGTTGATCATCAAATAGTCTCTGAGTGAAGAGTAATTCTTCACTTCCTTAAGAAGGGAACCTAAGTAAAATGCTTGTGCTTCCCCAATTGCTGCTACTCCTTCGGCTTCTTTTTGCTTCGCAAAGAGCTCACTGTTCGCAACCTGTTGGCGACTATACAGTTCAGCATCTGCGATTGCTTTCTGTGCTTCTGCTTTCTTCTGGTTCTCGAATAGTGCGGCTTCTGCTTCTTTCTGCCGCCTGTATAATTCTGAGTTTGCCTCTTGTACCTGTTTTATATTACGAGGATAGACGGGTTAAGAAACAAATCCATAGATGCAGACTAGAATAATGATTCTCTTGATAACATACACTCTCCAGTCTTGATATATATGAAGTATCGAAAAGGCTAGTCTTAAATTAAATAAGACTAGTCTTGCTATATAGAGAACAATGATTTCTTAATCATAGATTATCAGAAACTATAAAAAGAAGTACTATAAATTAAACAACATATAAATATGTTTTAACCAAAGAAAGACTCAGTATATTTGATTACAAAGAAGCATATAACAAGTCTATATTTAAAAGGGGTGGTAAATGTTGAGGGTGTCTGACCTCCCCAAACTATCAGGCAGATTTATTAAAATTAGAAGCAAGAACTCTCTTTCAATTTCAGCTGCCAAAATAATTACTCTGCAGTACTTACTAGATGCATAAGGTACAATAATTACTGTAACAGACTAACAGGCATGCTTGGCAAAATAAAGAGGCCACAATAAAATCTGAAAGGGAGTTTCTTCTGCCTTAGGATTATGTACATAAGGTACAATTATAGTATTGTTTGACAATACAATAATATATAAGATTTTTACTAAGAGGTATCAAAATTTAAAGAAATAAATACACAAAGAAATCAAGGGGACATGCATGCACGGCAAATTAATTAAAGGGCGTACAAACTAAAAATATAACCTCACAATCAAAAGCATATACAATGAATTAAGAAGTGTACGTAAAAATATGTATTCAACACTAATAGCCTTGGTAGTTAGCATAACAAAATGTAAGTAAGAACAAAAAAGTACCTTAATGTCGTATTCAACATTAGCCTTGCTGAGAAGCTCAGCCTTGAGTTTTGCAGTCTGAGCAAGAGCTTTCTTCTTCTCCACTTCCATTTGTAGCTCAGCTTCTCTTATTGCCACAGCCTTTTCTGCTTCCACCTCAGCCAATCTTGCAGTCTGAGACCAGCCTGCTTTCTTCTTTGCCAACTCTGCACTTGCCTCAACAACCTCTGCTTCTCTTTGATTCTTAAATATCTCTACTTCAGTCCTTACTCTAACTTCTTCCTTTTTACCTTCTCCTTGCCTTTTTGTTGATATGATCATTGTCTCTGCATCAATCTTAGCTGCATTCTGCTTTGTCTCTCCATCTCTTTGCTTTGAACCTATCTCTCCTTTCATCCTTGCCTCGGCTACATCAATCTATCAAGAAGACAAACCAAAAACTAGCATCAAATAGGAGCACTTAATAAAGATTGGCATGCATGCTGATACACTGAGGGGTCCTTGAGTTTATACACTTGTTATACATGAATTACAATGAAGAGATTGTTTAGTACCACTTTTGATAGTTTCTCCTTAAAGATCATGTACAAAAGTTTCGGGTGCCAAATTCAATTTGTAAACTTCTGCACATCAATAATCAGTGGAAACTCCAAATAAATAAAATAATTCCAATGTAGTGATTGTTATGCAAAAATTACTTACTTTGATGACTTGCTTTTGTATTTAATTACTTTTATATACGTATTAGCAATGCATGTAATCTTCTTATTCCACCATTCAATCTTTCACGTCATATATAAAAGAAACAAAAGCAAAAATAAATTAGGAGTAATAAAGATTGACATGCATGTAGATTAATCAATGGATTGAAATTATAAACATAGACAGTGTAGAATTTTTTATAAAATCACTAACATATTTTAACTAGTTATAGCAGGTTATTTATTTTATTTTTTGACTATCGAATTAGATTTATTACTAGATTTACTCAATCAGTGCATAATTAAGAAGAAAAAAGTGTTACCTTGGCTTGGTTGGCGGCTTCCATCTGAGTCTTTTGGCCAAGGTAAGAGAAGTACTCATGGCCAGGAACATCTACAAGCTGTTTAACATTAGCATTATAGATATAAAGTCCAAATTGATTAAGTTCAAGTTGGACTTTCTCAAAAACTTCTTTCTTAAACTCTTTTGTTCCTTTGAAAATCTGTTCCATAGTCATAGAAGCAGCAAGAACCCGAGTTTCCCCCTCAATAATTCCCTTGACCAGTTCTTTGACGTGATTTGAATTCTTATCATGATTGGATACAAGCTGTGCGTACTTGATCAGGCTCTCGTTGTCTTCGTCGAGTTTAGGGCCAATTGTGAAAACAGCAGGAAGAACAAAAGGGAGTTTTTCGGCGCTCATAGCTTGTACCTCGAACGAGTAGTTGACAGGAGATATGTCCAGCCTAGTGCATTTTTGAAGGGGCCATAAAAAGTGCTTTTTCTTGAGTCTTATTTCACTTATGCCACTTCCGGTGATGGCAAGCATCTCCGATGGGCCAGCGACAATATAATGTGGAATCCCCATATTCAATTTGAGAGAAGAAACTTTGGATGATGATTGATGAGGACGCGAATAATATATAGGAGTATTTATTATATTACAGACCTAACCAAAATCAAATTATATAGAGGAGTCCTAAACATTGCAATGGGAAATAACGTAGGAAGGTGCTAGTTGTGGAGCAGCCCTAGTGAAGCACTGATTATACAAGGGCAGAGACGGTTATGTAACGTACGAAAAAAGTGGACAAGATCAAGTTAGAGTTATAAGGTGAATAGGTCTGTCGTTTCACTGGAAATTTCATGATGTCCCTTTATTAGACGGCCGTGACCCGTGGCTCTATAGTGCGGGCGCAATCCGAGTCCCACTCTATTTTGGAGTATATGATGTATCAGTTTCTTGAGACTTGACAATTTGTGAAACAAAAGGAGTCCCAAATTATTTGACTCAATTCGGACCTTAATTCTCATTATTTATCGTTTCGCTTTATAGTGCCGTGACTTGGTAAAAACTTAATCACACTTGGAGGCCGCACTACTAAAAAAACAGTTGTTTACCGACGCAGCAGTACTGCGGACTTTTTTTCCGTCGCTATACCGAGGGACTTTCCGACTGAGTCCCTCGGTACTTTTGAACTTTTTAATTTTTATTTTAAAAAAAAAATAACCACAGACAACTCTCGGTTACTTTGATCGGTCAAAATTTAATTGGTTGTAGCGATGCACTACGTTGGTAAATTTATATTTTTGAATTATTTTTAGGTACAGACGATGTCCCTCGGTGCTTTTAAATAAATTAAATGAAAAATAAGATATAGCTATGGACCTACTCAATTGCTATTGCATTTACATAATATTTTGAATTTTGTTCTTATAGTACCGATGGACTTCCGTCAGTAATTTAAATATATAATCTTATTCATAATTATTTTGTATTTTTTATTTCACCATACCCAGGGAGGTTGTCGGTAAATCCTTCGGTAAATATTTACTTAATTATCTTAATGATTGATTAGCCTATTTATTGAAATTTACACTAAGTGACACTACTTAAAAATATATTAGTGGCAATTAGCTTAGTAATTTATAATTACACAAAGTAAAAATGAATTTGTAGTATCCTTAACTACATTGATTAACTGATACATTAGTAATTACACACTAAGAAAAAGTGTATTAGTTTTTTCCGTAAGAAATATTAGTGATGGTTTATATTATAAATTGATAATTACTGTAAGTAGAAGTGTATTAATGGTGTCCTTAAGTAACATTAACAATTGATTATCATACACAATGATAATATACTAAGCAAAGGTGTATTAGTTGTATTTAGCTTGTAGATTGATAATTACACGAAGTATAAATGTATTAATAATATATCTGTAAGTAATGTTGGTGATTGATTAGCCTTATACGTTGATAACAACACTAAGTATTAGTGAACTACTGGCATCCTTATATAAGTAATGTTAGTGATTAATTAGCATATACATTGATAATTATACACTAAATGGAAGTGTATTAATGCAATTTGTGAGAAATATTTGTGATTGTTTATCTTTAGTTTGATAATTAAAATAAGTAAAGTTTTATTAGTGGTATCATTTTAGAGGTATCCTGAAGTAATGCTAGTGATCATTAGCTTATACATTGATAATTATACTAATTAAGTAGAAGTGTATTAGTATAGTCTAAAGAACCATTACTGATTGATTAGCTTATAAATTGATAATTACATAAAGTAGATGCATATTAGTGGTATGCTTAAGTAGTATTAAAGATTGATTAGCTTATGTATCAATAATTACACTAATTAAGTAGAAATGCATTAGTAGTATCCTTAAGTAATGTTAGGATCGATTATACTATAAAGTGATAATTACATTACATAGAAGTGTATTTGTGACAATTAGCTTTTAATTGATAATTACACCAAGTATAAGTGGATTGGCTGATGAGTTATTCTAAATTGATAATCACACTATACCAAGATGCGTATTTCATAGAAATATCCTTAACATTATTTTGTAGTTTATAATAATTATTGATAATTACACTAAGTAAAATTGTATTTGTAATAATTATATTAAATAATAATATAGCCTGGTATTTAGCTTATAAATTGATAATTACTCCAAGTCGAAGTAGATTTGTGGTATCCTTAAGTAATGTTCGTTATTGATTAGCCTATTATTAATAATTACATGTTAATATAAGTGTATTAATGGTATCAACAAGAAATATTAGTGATTATTTATCTTATAAGTTGATAGTTACAGTAACTAGAAGTGTAGTAGGGGTATGCTTAACTAACGTTAATAATTGGTTAGCCTATACATTGATAATACACTAAGTAGAAGTGTATTATTTGTAATTAGTAAGTGTATTAGTTGTAATTAGCTTATAAATTGATAATTACACCAAAGTTATGGGTCATTAATTTTGGTTTATATAATTACGTGTTAGATTCTAAATAATTATACATTTGATATTGACTCATGGTAATTTGTTAGTTAGAATTTTATTAATTGTAAATTATCATTTCTGTTATACAATATACTAATATTTATAAGTGAGAGAATTATTTTAGAATTTAATTATTAAGTTTCACAATTATTTTAAAAAATAAGATTTCTTGAGTAATGTTATGTCAGGCAAAAGCCCTAACATCCATTTTCCTTTCTCTTTCTCTGCCTCACTACTTCTTGCGGCGAATACCTGGCAGATTCAGGAAACTTGTAAAAACTTTCTTAGAAATTTGTATTCAAAAAGTATCTTTAAACGGGAGACTTGGAAGTAGTTTGAAGCTTGATTTATGGAGCAATGTTAAGTTAGTTCTGGAGACTTCTCATGATTTTAAAGTTAACTAAAAGCAGATGAAGAATCACTATGATTATCTAAGAGAAAAGTATTAAGCTTGATTGCCGATAACTAAAAAGATTGGCAATATTTATGATCCCCCAACTAATACCATTCTAATGTCTAATAGTGAGTGGGATGAGTACATAAAGGTTAGTTCATTATCTAGTAAACTTTTCTTCTTTTTTTGTGTAGAAAATGGTTTTTGTGTATATTAAAAGTATGATCTTATATATTTGGATATAGGCTCATCCAAAAGCTAATTTTTTATACTGCAACTGTACACTCTTTTTATTTCTTCTTTTGATCCAATGACTATTTATTTTAACTATGTATTTTTACTTTCTTTAGGTAAAATCTGTAAAAAAATATATATATTTTTAGAGCACCGTAATTTAGAGCTATATAAAAAATTATAGCCAATATGATTAATTTCAAAGTATGTATTTTTTTTTTATAACTTTTTAGATATTTGACTATTTATTTCAATTGTATAAATCTTTATTTTCAGGTCAAATTCAAAAAAAAAAAATTAACTAAAACTTTATTATTTTTAGAAAAATAAAAATAGTTAGCTTAAATAATATAGTTCTATCCAAGTTTTATTATAAATTGTATTCGAAAAAAATTATCTAGAAACATAATATTCTTAAAAAGGTAAAAATATATTTTATTTTTCAAAAAAGGCCACATATACAGAAAAATCCACGTGGCAGGCGAGTGCACCCATACTTTTCGCCACGTCAGCGTCTAGGGGGATAATGACTCTCAAAAGTCCAAGTTGAGGGGGGTAATTATGACCTGGCATAGTTCGGGGAGGATACTAATAATCTGAGCCAAGTTTAGAGGTGGTTTAAGATATTTTGCCTAATATAAAACAGTGTATGTAGAAATGGGAGAAGACTCTCGGAATCTGCTAATGCCGGCAGATGTACCTCGTGTCTCCAAATGAATCGGGTGGTCGTCATGGAATCCTCTACTGCTGACTAGTACCTGATCTGTGCAAAAGAGCACAGAGTGTAGTATCAGTACAACCGACCCCATGTACTGAGTAAGTGCCGAGCCTAACCTCGGCGAAGTAGTGACGAGGCTAAGGCGGGCTTTAACAATAAACCTGTGATATTAATATATATACGATAACACAATAAAATAATTCTACACGAACAAGAAAATATATCTGAGACAATAATTATAAAACAGAAAGGAAATCTAAACACATCAATTCAAATACTGCAACAATAATAAAGTAACACAACCGCCTTTTTCAGGCCTCAACTATAACCAATCCTCAACCACTTCCAAGTTTTCAAACTTTATCTTTGAATAAAAGTAGTGCCAAAATATGAAAATAGTAATATAAAATAGAAAGTTTCAAATCTTTGTTTTTCAAAAACAAAACAGTACAAATAAACATTTAGCTTTTCAAATCTTTATTTTCTTTGAAAATCAGTAAAAATATAAATGTCCTCACTTATCACTCCTTGTTGCGGCGTGCAACCCGCTCCCACATGTCCTCCGTTATTGCTCCTCCCTAAATATATCACCTTTATTGCTCTTGTTGCAGCGTGCAACCCGATCTCACATGTCCACCTTTATCACTCCTTGTTGCGGCGTGCAACCGCTCCCAGCAGACATATCATATCAATTTATTCATAAAGAATTTCACAATTCAGGCCAAGCATTTCACAATAGTGTTATTTCCACAATTTCAAATAGAAAATCATATAGCTCCGTAAGCTTTAACCAATATCATTTCACAATAAAACCAACCAGAATATAAGTAAACACCGTAATGTTGTCAATCCAGCTAAGTCTTTATATACTATGATAAACTAAAGAGAACAACCAACATTTTTAACACACTTACAACAACAATTGGAAATAACTCAATGAAACTCAATAACCACGTGAACCTCAACAATTACGAAACAGTTAGACTGCATTTCCCACAACTTCCTCAATATTATCAAAACAAAACCACAAGGAACGTAAATATATATATATAATTCGTAAAAATAATGCCAAACCTCTCAACCGTTATACATATCACAAGGAAACCAGCTCAAACAACCAATACTCTTTCCAAATAATCACAACAATATCTAACATCAGATCAACAAGGCCAAATAGTCATAGAAGCAATAATGAACATATAACAATTAAGATAATGATCAAATAAGTGGGGAACGGGAAGGGGGTCCAATTTGGGTGGTGCATAGATACTCGTCACCATACCTATACACCACGCCCATGCGTTTCACATAACAAACAAGTGGGGAATCCTATTCCCTCAATCCAAAGTTAGACCAAATACTTACCTCAACTCCGCAGGCCACTCACTACTCAATTATTGTTTTTCCTTTTGAATTCACCTCTAATTTGCTCGAATCTAATCAAAATTAACTTAATATCATTAACTAACGCTAAAGGCACTAGATTTATTGAAAAATATAATTTTTCCTAAGTTTTCTCAAAAAAAGTGAAACCCGACCCCGGGCCCGCTTGGTCTAACTCGGGGTTCGGACCAAATTACGTTTACCCATTCACCCACGAACCCAAATATGCTATTAGTTTTGAAATCCGACCTTAATTTGATATAAAAATTTAATTTTTACAAAACTCCCTAATTCTACCAAAATCCTAAATTTTTACCATGAAAATTCTTTGTTTTTGCTTTAAAAGTGATGCAAAATAGTAGGAAATTGAAAGAACAAGGTTTGGAATTGATTACCTATTAATTGAGGATGAAGATTGTTGAAGAAAACTTGTTTTTAGAGCTGGAACCTCAAAAATTTGGAGAAGAAAGGGTTCTGCCCGGTTTTTAAAGATATTTATAATAGCTGGGCTGGGCAACTGTGCGATCGCGGGTAATGAGGTGCGATTGCACAGGGTAAGGGGAATTTGGGGAGTGCGTTCGCATGGGGAGGGGTGCGATCGCACAGTGTATTGACCTCCCCTCCCCCAGACCTGATTTGACTCAGTGCGGTCGCGGAGCTGCAGGTGCGTTCGCACAGTGAAGCCTGGGCGAAGCCATGCGATCGCACTCGTGATGTTGCGTTTGCACAGTGCAACCAACAGGGGCCTCAAATTTTAATCTGTGCGATCGCGATCTTTCCTATGCGATCGCACAAGACAAAATACCTAGACACCAGTAATGAAAAACCAGCAGTTATTTTTAAGCGTAAAACACCCCGTGGCCTATCCGAAACTCACCCGAGCCCTCGGGGCTGTAGACAAATCATGCACGCAAGTCTAAAACATCATACGAACTTGCTCGTGCGATAAAATCATGCAAATAACATGTAAATCTATGCATTAAACCTCAAAACTCATCGTTTTCAACAAAAACTCTTAAAGTTCATAATTTCTCAACCAGATGTCCGAATCACATCAAACGAACTCCGTTTTTCACCAAATTTAACAGTTAACCTTTAAATGTCATAACAAAGCTATACCGGGATCCGGAACCAAAATACGGACCCGATATCACTGATTTTTAGCATTATTTATTTTCTTTAATTCATAAGCATTTCAACAAAACAATTTCTTTCAAAAATTGATTTCTAAGGCACACGCCCGAGTCCCATATTTTACTGCTGACCTCCCGGGATCGTCGGAACACGGATTCGGTTCCGTTTACTCAAAAGGTTGACCAACGTCAACTTGTATCAAATTTAAATTCTAAAAATCACTATTTCTCATATTTCCATATAAAAGCTTTCCGGTTTTACGCACGGACTATGCATGCAAATCGAGGTATTTAATTTTAGTCTTTTGATGGCTATTAAGCATGAACAGAGTTTAATTTTATAAAATGACCCCTTGGGTCATCACAATTTCCACCTCTAAAACACACGTTCGTCCTCGAACGGACATAGAAAATTACCTGAAGTGGCGAACAAGTGTGGGTATCTACTCTGCATGTCTGACTCAGAATCCCAAGTAGCTGCCTTAACGGGTTGGCCTCTCCACTGCACTCGAACTGAAGGAAAACTTTTAGATCTCAATTGGCGAACCTGCCGGTCTAAAATAGCTATCGGCTCCTCTTCATAAGTCAAGTCTTTGTCCAACTAGACAGAGCTGAAATCTAATACGCGGGACGGGTCACCATGATATTTCCTGAGCATAGACACGTGGAATACCGGATGAACTGTGGATAACCCTAAAGGCAATGCAAGTCTGTAAGCTACCTCCCCCACCTTATCAAGAATTTCAAACGGCCCGATATACCTAGGGCTCAACTTACCCTTCTTCCCAAATGTCATAACACCCTTCATGGGTGACAAATGAAGCAATACTCGCTCTCCAATCATGAATGCCACATCACGGACCTTTCGATCGGCATAACTCTTTCTCCTAGACTGAGCTGCCCGAAGTCTCCCCAAAATAATATTGACCTTATCTAAGGCCTCTTGAACTAAGTCTGTATTCAATAACCGAGCCTCTCCCGGCTCAAACCATCCAACTGGAGATCTACACCGTCTACCATATAATGCCTCATAAGGAGCCATCCGAATGCTCGACTGATAACTATTATTATAAGAAAACTCCGCTAACGATAAGAATTGATCCCACGAACCTCCAAAGTCAATTACACAAGCACGAAACATATCCTCCAATATCTGAATGGTATGCTCGGACTGTCCGTCAATCTGAGAGCGAAATGTTGTACTCAACTCTACTCGGGTACCCAACTCACATTCAACTGCTCTCCAAAAGTGCAAAGTAAACTGCGTACCCCGATCGGAAATGATAGACACGGGCAAACCATGAAGGCGAACTATCTCCCAAATATATAACCCAGCCAACCGCTCTGAAGTATAAGTACTTGCCACAGGAATGAAATGTGCTGATTTAGTCAGCCTATCCACAATAACCCAAACCGCATCAAATTTCCTCTAAGTCCGTGGGAGCCCAACAACAAAGTCCATAGTGATACGCTCTCACTTCCACTCAAGAATCTCTATCTGCTGAAGCAAACCACCGGGTCTCTGATGCTCATACTTTACCTGCTGACAATTTAAGCAACGATCCACATACACAACAATGTCCTTTTTCATCCTTCTCCACCAATAATGCTACCTCAAGTCTTGGTACATTTTGGTTGCATCGGGGTGAGTCGAATACTTAGAACTGTGAGCCTCCTCAAGGATCAACTCACGAAGGCCATCAACATTAGGCACACATAACCGACCCTGCATCCTCAAAACACCATCATCTTCAACTCTAACCTGCTTGGCACCATCGTGCGAACTTTGTCCTTAAGGACCATCAAATGTGCCCGCTCCCGGATACGCTCAATTAGAAAAGACTGAGCGACTGTACAAGCTAGAATACTGATGGGAGAAATATCCAACCTCACAAGCTGATTAGCCAACATCTGAATGTCTGAAGCCAATGGTGTCTCACCAACTGGAATATACGCAAAGCTGCCCATACTCACCGCCTTTCTACTCAATGCATCGGCCACCACATTGGCTTTCCCTGGTGATATAATATGGTGACATCATAATACTTCAGTAACTCTAACCATCTCCGCTGCCTCAAATTTAGACCTTTATGCTTGAATAAGTATTGGAGGCTGCGATGGTCAGTAAAAACCTCACACGGCACGTTATAACGATAGTGCCTCCAAATTTTTCATGCATGAACAATGGTTGCCAACTCTAAGTCATGAACATGGTAATTCTTCTCATGGACCTTCAGCTGTCGAGACGCATATGCAATCACCTTGCCATCATGCATTAATACTGTACCTAATCCAATACGAGATGCACAACAATACACAGTGCACAATCCTGAACCTGTGGGCGTCACCAACATTGGCATCGTAGTCAAATCCATCTTGAGCTTCTGAAAGTTCCACCCACACTCGCCTGACCATTTGAATGGAACACCCTTTCGGCTCAATATGATCTTAATAGTTGTTCATAATCGATTACAGAATCACCAATAACTTCACGTAACAATAATCCCCTTTCTACCTTTCACAATACTGATAACGAGATGCGATTCATGAAGACCTCATAATTATATACCCGAATTAACGTGTCTCATTTAACGCCACACAGGCGTGCACATACCTCGTAGGTCAAAGCTCAATAATTATAACACGGATTTGGCAAACTATGCACAGTTAATTAATTTATTTATTTATCTATTTATTTATTTACTTATTATTAGTATAACTTTTATTATTATTTATTCATTTGTTATTATGATTATCATCATTATTTTATACATAAATTTTTGAATAAGCCTAACAGGCATGACTCCCTACCAGTACTATAGTAAAAGTTTAATTCACAAGGTAGAATTTAAACACAAGAATTTCCATCACTCGGACCTCGTCCTTACATAACTTCCACCGCGGCTCGTAGCCCGATTTAAACATCTCAAATCATATTAAAATGCGAGGATCTCTCCCTTAATTCTGAATCATAAGTAGCATGCATATCGTGCCAATCAAAACTTTCCATTTTTCTTCTTTTAAATATTTTCCGTTAAACAAAACTACAACACCTAATGATAAACATAGCTATCTCCATAGAGTTTCTCAATACAAGTATTCACGTAAGTATATTTTTGAGTTAAGAAGTTCACCCGAGAATGGAGCATATTAGAAGAATTTTATTAGATACGCATAACCGTATTAAGTTCAGGAAATCATCACTTTATAATAATTAGAGATTGTTCTTGTAATGACACCATTTAATGTAACGACCTCAGCCATACCATAGAAAATATATCAACAGGCTGGGTCTCCACCTCTAGGAATCTAACCTCCACTTTCGACATTCCGACTCCTTTTTCCCTAGCTGGTCATGTAGTTGAGTTGTAACTGCAATGGGGCACGTAGCGTGAGTGTTCTGATGAAATAGGACTCTCCCAAGTCTAGGACAATTTCTATCACTAGCCGAAATGAAGTATCAACCTGCCCTGAGTCGTACAAAAGTTTAAAAATCCTATTTGAGTTCTTTAATGAGTCTATAGACTTACTCTCTGGCTATATGAACCAAAGTAGGAGTATGACAGGCTAACTTATCGAACCTGATGGCATGTTCTGACATTGTCATGGTGACCTGACAGTATCGTTCAAACCCTAAGCGTCGCACAAAATGGAAAGCTCGAGAAAAAAACTCTTTCAAAAGCATTATGAGAATTGAGTCAAATAGTTGGTGTTGCAATGACTGGTCGTCCTCTTCGTAGGCTTGCTTCGACCACCGGCGACCAGTTTCTCCTTTACCATGTTGACTCAACACCGCTGAGCTACCCCACTTATTCATGTACCCTTCGTTATTCCTTGGGGTAACTCTTACCTTATTGATGCACAATGACCCCAAAGGTAGAGCTCTATACAGATAAACCTTGGCACGAACCATATAGTCTAGAAGTTTGTCAACCACTGTACTCCCTCTAGAGCACCCCAAAATCTGCAACCCTGACTTCCACGCTGAGTAGACCTTCTGTAGATTTAAAGTTGTCTATATAACTCCTTTGGTACTGAGGTATATGGTTATTAAGGAGGCAGACATATCGCAAGTCCCAGCTTTATCTCTTGCAAAATCTCAGGCCTTATACATTCCAAGCCAAAACCGATATAACACATGACCCCACAATCTATTCCTTGACAGTGGACTTCCCCACTTGGCACGAAGTCATAGGTCACAATGCCTGATAATCCACAATGTTAAACTTCATAGCTCATATAAATCAACCCCGTTGCTTTCAACTATTCCCTTGTTTTGCAATACTGGAGAAGCTATAAATCCTTCTGGAATCTGTACTAGTCCTACATGTACCGACTAAGCTAAAACTTCCGCGTCCAGATCCATTTGAGACTGTAGAATAGGTGCTAATGTTCGAGCTTTAGAATGAGATATGCTTCTGTCTCTTCCCCTAATCGTGGCTGTCATTGAAGCTTCATCTCTTGTCCGGTTGTAGACGTTTTGCGTGTTGTCGAGATTTTGTGCGAGGACAAGAAGAGACAAGTTCAATCATCAATGGTAGAATAAATTCCCACGATAGAGTAGAATAAAATGGAGTTGTTTCCTAACTCAATAGCCTCCGAAAGATAAGTACAGACGTCTCCGTACCGATCCTTCGGACTCTACCAAGTTTGTCCGTGAATTGTGAGACCTAAGCAACCTAGTGCTCTGATACCAACTGTCACAACCCAAATTCCCAACCTCAGGGATCGTGATGACGCCTAACACCACACTTGCTAGGCAAGCCAATGCTAGAAATCGATTAACTAATTTCCTTGAGCATAAATAAATAAATTTCAATTGCGCCTAATTAAAACAATTCCTAACAGAAATAAAAATGATAACAATGACCATTTAAATAAAACGGATCACGAACTAATTATGTAAATAACTTTAAGACTACCCCAGGGTCTGGTGTCACAATCCACGAACTACTAAAGAATACTACAAATAATGGCTGAAAGAAATAGTGCGACTGTTCTGAATAATATAAAACAGTGTATGTAGAAATGGGAGAAGACTCTCGAAATCTACGAACGCCGGAAGATGTACCTCGTGTCTCCAAATGAATCGGGTGGTCGTCTTGGAATCCTCTACTGCTGACTAGTACCTAGATCTATGCAAAAGACCACAGAGTATAGTATCAATGCAACCGACCCCATTTATTGAGTAAGTGCCGAGCCTAACCTCGTAGTGACGAGGCTAAGGCGGGGCTTTAACAATAAACCTGTGATATATATATAACACAATAAAATAATTCTACACAAACAAGAAAATATATCTGAGACAATAATTATAAAACAGGAAGGAAATCTAAACACATCAATTCAAAAGCTGCAATAATAATAAAGTAACACAACCGCCTCTTTCAGGCCTCAGCTATACCCAATCCTCAACAATTTCCAAGTTTTCAAACTTTATGTTTGAATAAAAGTAGTGCCAAAATATGAAAAAAGTAATATAAAATAGAAAGTTTCAAATCTTTGTTTTTCAAAAAACAAAACTGTCAAAATAAACATTTAGCTTTTCAAATCTTTATTTTCTTTGAAAATCAGTAAAAACATAAATGTCCTCCCTTATCTCTCCTTGTTGCAGCGTGCAACTCGCTCCCACCTGTCCTCCCTTATTGCTCCTCCCTAAATATATCACCTTTATTGCTCCTGTTGCAGCGTGCAACCCAATCCCACATGTCCACCCTTATCACTCCTTGTTACGGCGTGCAACCCGCTCCCACCAGACATATCATATAAATTTATTCTTAAAGAATTTCACAATTCAGGCCAAGCTTTTCACAATCCTGTTATTTCCACAATTTCAAACAGAAAATCATATAGCTCGTAAGCTTTAACCAATACCATTTCACAATAAAACCAACCAGAATATAAGTAAACACCGTAACATTGTCAATCTAGCTCAGTCTTTGTATACTATGATAAACTCAAGTGAACAACCAATATTTTTAACACACTTACAACAACAATTGGAAATAACTCAATGAAACCCAATAACCACGTGAACCTCAACAATTACGAAACAGTTAGACTGCATTTCCCACAACTTCCTCAATATTATCAAAACAAAACAACCAGGAACGTAAAGAAAAAAAATATATATATATATATATAATTCGTAAAAATAATGCCAAACCTCTCAACCATTATACATATCACAAGGAAACAAGCTCAAACAACCAATACTCTTTCAGAATAATCACAACAATATCTAATAGCAGATCAACAAGGCCAAATAGTCATAGAAGTAATAATGAACATATAAAAATTAAGATAATGATCAAATAAGTGGGGAACGGGAAGGGGGTCATGTTTAACAGACAATTTGGGTGGTGCATATATACTCGTCACCACACCTATACACCACGCCCATGCGTTTCACATAACAAACAAGTGGGGAGTCCTATTCCATCAAGCAAAAGTTAGACCAAACAGTTACCTCAACTCCGCAGGCCACTCACTGCTCAATTATTGCTTTTCCTTTTGAATTCACCTCTAATTTGCTCGAATCTAATCAAAATTAACTCAATATCATTAACTAATGCTAAAGGAACTAGCTTTATTGAAAAATATAATTTTTCCTAAGTTTTCTAAAAAAAAGTGAAAACCCGACCCCCGGCCCCCTTCGTCTAAACTCGGGGTTTGGACCAAATTACGTTTACCTATTCACCCACGAACCCAAATATGCTATTAGTTTGGAAATCCGACCTTAATTTGATATAAAAATTTAATTTTTACAAAACTCCCTAATTCTACCCAAATCCTAATTTTTTACCATGAAAATTCTTTGTTTTTGCTTTAAAAGTGATGCAAAATAGTAGGGAATTGAAAGAACAAGGTTTGGAATTGATTACCTATGAATTGGGGATGAAGATTGTTGAAGAAAACTTGTTTTTAGGGTTGAAAACTCGAAAATTTGGAGAAGAAAGGGTTATGCCCGGTTTTTAAAGATATTTATAATAGCTGGGTTGGGCAACTGTGCGATCGCGGTAATGAGGTGCGATCACACAGGGTAAGGGGAATTTGGCCAGTGCGTTCGCATGGGGAGGGGTGCGATCGCACAGTGTATTGACCTCCCCTCCCCCAGACCTAATTTAACTCAGTGCGGTCGCGGAGCTGCAGGTGCGTTCGCATAGTGAAGCCTGGGCGAAGCTATGCGATCGCACTCGTGATGTTGCGTTCGCAAGTTTAACCAACAGGGGCCTCAAATTTTACTCTGTGCGATCGCGATCTTTCCTATGCGATCGCACAAGACAAAATACCTAGACACCAGTAATGAAAAACCAACAGTTATTTTCTAGTGTAAAACACCTCGTGGCCTATCCGAAACTCACCCGAGCTCTCGGGGCTCTAGACAAATCATGCACGCAAGTCTAAAAACATCATACGGACTTTCTTGTGCGATAAAATCATGCAAATAACATGTAAATCTATGCATTAAACCTCAAAACTCATCGTTTTCAACAAAAACTCTTAAAGTTCATAATTTCTCAACTAGATGTCCGAATCACATTAAACGAACTCCGTTTTTCACCAAATTTCGCAGTTAACCTTTAAATGTTATAACAAATCTATACCGGGCTCCGGAACTAAATACGGACCCGATACCACTGATTTTTTTAGCATTATTTCTTTTCTTTAATTCATAAGCATTTCAACAAAATAATTTCTTTCAAAAATTGATTTCTAAGGCTTGGGACCTCGGAATTTATTTCCGGGCACACGTCCGAGTCCCATATTTTACTGCGGACCTCCCGGGATCATCGGAACACGGATCCGGGTCCGTTTACTCAAAAGGTTGACCAAAGTCCACTTTTATCAAATTTAAATTCTAAAAATCACTATTTCTCATATTTCCACATAAAAGCTTTCTGGTTTCACGCCCGCACTGTGCACGTAAATCGAGGTATTTAATTTTAGTCTTTTTATGGCTATTAAGCATGGAAGAGAGTCTAATTTTATAAAATGACCTCTTGGGTCGTCACAAGTCGTACCCATGATCTAAGTGCCAAGAGGCTTTTCTCTTCTTGGACAAGTGCTTCAAGAAGAGTAATTGTGTGCTTGAAGTGTTTACAAAAAAAAGTATTCACTAGTCCTGTACCTGCTCATCAATGATTAAAGGTAATGACTTCCCAAACTCCTTAATGTTCGACAGTTGACTGACAAGAATACTACGGTCATTTGTGAGCAACTAATTTTCACCAATGCTTTTGAGATCAAGGGTTTTCATGAATTGTATGGTCGTCAATAACAAACTTTGGAGGAAGCTTGTCGATGTATGATTAGCAACATTAAAAGAGATCCAGCATGTGAATGACACAATAGAGATAACAGAGTAATGATAAGACTTCAAGGAAGATATATAAGAAAAGAAACTAGGCTTGGGATAAAACTAGAGGGGTAACTACACCAGATGAGAAAAAACAAATATAGTTCACATGCTGAATGAACAATTTTAAACTAGAGGGGTACCCGACTTGGGAGAATATTCCACATTGTGACAAATTTAATGACCCCAAAAACCTCCCCAACACTGTCCCTAAACACACCTGAAAATCTGACTCGAATTTTAGTAAAAAATGCCCAAAATGCAGCTGTACAAACAGCTTCAAAAATGACCACCCAAAAATGACCTCAAACCACCCCCCAAAACAAGCACTCTTCCACCTTAAAACAATCCCAAACCACTAACAAAAGTAGACTGAAACAGCCCCAAAAACTCGGCTTACAATTCAAAGTAAACCATGGGAAACACATCTCTAAAATCAGTTACAGAGGTGGAAGAAAAAAAAAACTTACAGGAGAAGGAGAGAATCCTGAGTGCCGACGATGGCTGCTTGGATAGAGTGTCGACGACACTGCCAGGTATTCACCGTAAGAAGCAGTGAGGCGGAGAAAGAGATAAAGGAAAATGGCCAAGTTAGGTCTTTTGCATGTCATAACATTACTCAAGGAATCTTATTATTTAAAATAATTGTGAAACTTAATAATTAAATTCTAGAGGGGTACTGTCACGACCCAAATTCCCAACCCTCGAGATCGTGATGGCGCCTAACACTATACTTGTTAGGCAAGCCAATGTTAGAGGGATTCAACATTTAAAATAATTAAAATATAATACGAAGTTTGATATTATCCAATAAATAAATCCAGAATAATATATGAAATAATGAACGAAACTCGAGCTAATACTAATATTTAACAACCCAGGGTCTGAAGTCACAATTCACGAACTACTAAAGAATACTACTAGTATTTTGGCTGAAAGAAATATATATCTGTTTTGAATGAAATAAAACAACAATCTAAGTAACATAGAGAAGACTCCAGGAATCTGCGGACGCCAGCAGATCTACCTCGTGTCTCCGTACGAACGCTCAACTACTACTCGATAACTCAACTCTGGCTGGAACCTGGATCTGCACAAGAAGTGCAAAGTGCGGTATAAGTACAACCGACCCCATGTACTGGTAAGTGCGGAGCCTAACCTCGATGAAGTAGTGACGAGGCTACGGCGGGGAATTTATGACATGCGGCAGTATCAGTCCACCCTTATTGCTCCTCCCTATATATATATATCACCCTTATTTCTCCTGTTGCGGCGTGCAACCCGATCACACATGTCCTCCCTTATTACTCCTTGTTGCGGCGTGCAACCCGCACCCATCAGACAATCACATCTCTTTATTTATAAAAAGATTTCACAATTTAGGTCAAAGTCTTTCACAATATTTATGTCTCAACAATTGTAAGCAGAAAGCTGTACATTCATGAACTTCATTAATTATCATTTCACAATGAAACCAACCGGAGTATATCGTAAAACATTGTCAACCAGCTCAACCCTTTTTGTACCACAATGAAGCCAAGGGATCAACTAACACTTCCAAATACGTGAACAATAATTAACAACAAGTTGATGAAAACAAGTATACATGGAGGGATCGAAATTACGAAAACAATCAAGACAGGAATATAGTGAATTGAAACCGGGGACGGGATCATGTTAAACAGATAATTTGGTGGTTCATAGATACTCGTCACCTCACATATACACCACACACATGAAATTTCACATAGCATTTAAGTTGGGGATTCCTATTCCCTCAAGTCAATGCTAAACCAAATACTTACCTCAATTTCGCAGGTTACTCACTGCTCGATCACAAGTTTTTCTTTAGAATTTGCCTCTAACCCGCTCGAATCTAATCATAATTGGTTCAATATCATCAATTATTGCTAAAGGAACTTTAATGAAAAACTATGGCTTTCCTATGTTCTCCTATCAAAAGACAAGAATCGACCCCGGACTCGCATGGTCTAAACTCGAGGTTCGGACCAAAACTCGTACCCATTCTCCCTCGAGCCCGGATATACAATTGGTTTTTGAATCCGACCTCAATTCGAGGTTTAAATTCCCAGATTTCGAAATTCCTAAGTTCTACCCAAAAATCCAAAATTTTACCATGAAAGCTCTAGGTTTTTGGTTGGAATCTTGTAAAAAGTTGTAAAGGATTGAAAGAAACTAGTTAGGAATCACTTACCTATGATTTGGAGAAGTTTGAGTCTTTGAAAAATCGCCTATGGAGGTTTAGGGTTTGAGAGAATTGAAAAATAGGTGAAAATCCCGTCTAAAATCTCACTTAAGGGGCTGTGGTTATCGCAAATGCGATCATTGCGAACCCTTCGAAATTACTGTTGCCTTCGCATTTGCGACCTAAATGTCGCATTTGCGACTTCTGGTCATCCTGGCAATCTTTGCATTTGCAAGAATGGTCTTCCTAGGCCTTTGTCGCATTTGCGACAAAATGTGTCACATTTCCCAGGCCTGCCAGGTTCGCATTTGCAAAACCTAATCTCGCAATTGCAAGATCAGCGGCTTGGTGACAGACACAAGATGCACCAACTGAGATTTCTAAGTTCTAAACCGTCCGTAGCCTACCCGAAACTCACCCGAACTCTCGGGGCTCCAAACCAAACATGCACGCAAGTCTAAAAATATCATACAGACTTGCTCATGCGATCAAATCACAAAAATAATAATTAAAACTACGAATTCAACCTCAAAACTCATGATTTTCTCAAGAACACTTCAATTTCACTATTTTCTCAACCGGACATCCGAATCACGTCAAATGAACTCCGATTTCCACCAAATTTCATAGATAGTACTTAAACATTATAACAAACCTGTAGAGGGCTCGGAAACAAAAATGTGGGTACGATACCAACGATTTCAAATATTAATTCATTTCTTTATTTCCTTTAAAATCCAGCATAACAATTTTCTTCAAAAATTGATTTCTAAAGCTAGGGACTTCGGAATACAATTCCGGGCATACGCCCAAGTCCCATATTTTACTTCAGACATCCCGGGACCATCGGAACACGGGTCCATTTCCGGGTATGTTAACTCAAAATGTTGACCAAAGTCAACTAAAAAAATCAAATTTAACTCTAAAAGTTATTATTTCTTATATTTCCACATAAAGGCTTTCCGAATTCACGCCTGGAATGCGCACGCAAATCAAGCCCGGAATGTAGTCTTAACCTATAAGATGACCTTTTGGGTCATCACAATCTCCACCTCTAAAATAAACTTTTGTCCTCGAACGGACATAGACAATTACCTGAACTGGTAAACAGGTGAGGATATCTATTCTGCATGTCCGACTCGGACTTCCAAGTAGCTTCCTCAACAAGCTGACCTTTCCATTGCACTCGAACTGAAGGATAACTCTTTGATCTCAATTGACGAACCTTCCGATCTAAAATTTCTATCAGCTCCTCCTCATAAGTCAAATCCTTGTCCAATTGGACATAACTGAAATCTAGCACGTGGGACGGGTCACCATGATATTTCTGGAGCATAGATACATGTAATATCGGATGAACTGAGGATAACCCTGGAGGCAACGCAAGTCTATAAGATGCCTCCCCACTCTATCAAGAATTTCAAATTACCCGATATACCTAGGGCTCAACTTGCCCTTCTTCCCAAATCTCATAACACCCTTCATGGGAGATACCCTAAGTAATACCCTTTCTCTAATCATGAATGCCACATCACGAACCTTACGGCCGGCATAACTCTTTTATAGACTGAGCTGCACGAAGTCTATCTTGTATAACCTTGACCTTATCTAAGGCCTCTTGAACTAAGTCTGTACCCAATAAGCGAGCCTCTCCCGGCTCAAACCATCCAACTGGCGATTGGTAGCTATTATTGTAGGGAAACTCCGCTAACGACAAGAACTGATCCCAAGAACCTCCAAAATCAATAACACAGGCACAAAGCATATCCTCCAATATCTGAATAGTACGCTCGAACTGCCCCATCGTCTGAGGATGGAATATTGTGCTCAACTCAACTCGTGTACCCAACTCACATTGAACTGCCCTCCAAAATTGCGAGGTAAACTGCGTACCTCGATCAGAAATGGTAGACACGGGCACACCGTGAAGGCGAACAATCTCTCGAATATATATCTCTGCCAACCGCTCTGAAGTATAAGTACTTGTCACTGGAATGAAATGTGCTGATTTGGTCAGTCTATCCACAATAACCCAAACGACATTGAACTTCCTCTGAGTCTGTGAGAGTTCAACAACGAAGTCTATAGTTGTTGATAGCCGATTTTTCTTATATATATTTTTCAAATGCATATATATTTTCAAAATAATGCATGAGCATCAATCAATATTTTTTCATAATTTTCTGTAATTTTAAAGGATTTTAAATTAATTTATTCCATCATTTTATTATCTAAATAATTACTAATTGCATCACAAATAATTTTATAATAATTTTATTGCTTAATTTTTATCATTTATATTTATATTAAGCTTTAACCATTTTATGCATAATTATATTTACATCTTTAGGTTATAATTGCAATAATAGCCCATGTGTGCATAATTACTTTATTTTTATACGAAAATGATCTTTCATATTTTTATAATATTAAGTAATTATTTATAATCAATTTGCATGCACAAATAACATTTTTCATCACTTATTAGCTATTTTCATAAATTATTTTTATTAAATTAAATGGGTATTTAACATATAGCCTCTTTTATTAATTTTTCGGACCTTAGCCCAATAATTACCCCAACCCAACAACCCATTACCTATTACCCATAACCCAAACCCAATACCCCAATTTTTATAACCCTCCCCAACCTAAGAACCAATCCTGGTCGTTGATTTTAGAAGATCAACGGTCCAGAAACCCCTTTCCTTTTTTAATTACACCCCTAATCCTAACCCTACCCCATTTTTACAAACCCACCGCCTCTGAATCCCTTCTTCCCTCTTTTCTCTCTCACCCCCTCCTAACCCTAGCCGCCATCACCGAAATCCCCTCGATTCATGGGTTTTTTCTTCAATCTCCGGCCTCATATCTCTACTGGTGTTATCATTCTCATGCTACTTGATGGATTCTCAAGAGATTCGAACCAGACTTGGTTCAACATCTCTCTTTTCTCAACTAATCCATATGTATTCACTCCGATGTCTGTGAGTAATATTATTTTCATGTTTTACGGCTTCGAGTCTTTGGTTCAAACCAGATTTGACTCACTTCTGTCTATTTTTTCATAAACCTAACTATTTCTGGCTAAATCAGTTCGGATCTCTTTAGATCTGGAGTGTTTTGAGTTTGTTTGGTATTTTTCCTGTAAGATTCTTCTGTTTTTACTATTATTGTCAACCGATTTCACTTTTCCCTAAAGCTAGGGTTTTGATTTCTAATAGGGTTTCTGCAAAAATGTTTTAAACGTTTAAGTATTTTTTCAACTTTGGTTTTCTTCTTTGCTTTTTCAACTGATTTTACTTGAGTTTCATCTCTATGTTTTGATATGCTTAGGGTTCTCAATTACTCGACTATTTGTTATAATAATTTGTCCGTTTACCTTAGCCCTGTCAATTAAAATGATTAATTGATCTACTGGCCTGATTAGGGTTTTGAAACTGTGTTTTCCTTAATACTGATATTTCCTTATTAGATTCCTTCCTTATGTGTGATTAATAATTGGTACTACTTTCCTTAATTCATTTACTGGCTTGATTTATGTGCTTTGATTATTAGAACTAACCTATATTTGATTTCTAGACTTACTCCTTACCTTATTTAGTCCTCAATCTTGTCTGTTGATTTATTCCGTGAAAGACTCTCCTTAATTTAAGTAGTACTTATTGTTAATTGATTCCGGTTAACCCTAATTGATTGATTGATTTTGCATTCCTTACCTTATTTGTCTTACTCTATCGTGTGCTATTTAAAACCTCTCTTTGTTCTGATTTCAAAGACACACACATTGACACTCAGACTCACACACACATTTTACAACCTCCTCACTGAAACTCTTAAACTTTTTGTTCTCTCAGAAAACTCAAGTTCTCTCTTCTTTATTCTGATTTGCTGCACTGTCTGGATGGTTGAAAGCCAAGGTTAGACTATCTGGATTCAAATTGTTGTTACATTCCTGTTTGCTTTCTTCTCAACTGGTATACTTTAACTCTTGTCAGCCTATTTCTGTTCTATGTGCTTATTTGGTTAGTTTATTTCATAACCTCAGCATGTTTCTGTTTGCTATATGCCTACATGATTTCACTTAGTGATAATGCTAACTAGGTTATCCCCAATAATGTGAAACCCTGTATAATCAGTTGTATGTTCCCTGTTCTACAAAGCATGTAATATGTGACTAATTCTATCTGTTAGTTCAAGTATCCTTGATCTTTTGTGATTACTTTAAATACTGGTACGAGCATCTAGTTTGAATAAATACCAATCTTCTTAGACTATTTGCTGAATATGGATTCTATTTGTTTCCTGGTAGAGCTTTGTTTGCAACCATATAATCTGAATCTGTTTGCTTTTGAAAACCAAACTGTTTTCCAAACTGTCCCCCTTACCCCCTATGTACTGGTTTTCAAACTTCTACTCTTAGTTATCTAGGTTCCTACCACCCCCAGTGTGAGCACTGCCTAGGGTCCTTGAGACTCCTCGGAACTCTGACACATTGGGGCTGGTCTTCCAATATTTTATGAACTGTTTCTTTAAGTTTGGTCCTGGTGTGAGCATTGCCCGGGATCCCTGAGGCCCTTGGGAACTTTGACGCACTAGGAACCTAATTCAATGTGCCATGGATGGACAACCTATATTCTTCGGACTTGCTTTGTTTGAAGGCCTGANAAAAAACTCGGGTAGAAATTCTGCCTATAGGTCTATTGTGTTGGTTCCTTATGTGCATGTTATTGTTCATTTAGAGATCCTGCCTATAGGATGTTTTTTTCTAATTGTTTGTAACTCTGAATCTTCATATTTTCGGCATATTAGAGACACTACATATAGGTCTTTTGTTAATTCTGCATTAGAATCCATTTTCATAGGACCTACACATATTTCCAATCTCAACGTGCATTAGTGATTATGTATATACGATCATATTTGTATGGATTAATAAAATTTCCTGGCAACTTATCTAAAATTCTACCCACATGTGATTAATAGAATTCATGCCTATAGGGGTTAAAAATCAGTTTCAACACTTAGAAATCATGCTTATAAGAGTTAATTAATTTTGCAAATTAGAAAGCATGCCTATATGATCTAAAGATATAATCTGTTTTCATGAGTTAAAATCAGTAACTCGCTCAGAAACCATGTTATAGGTCTATAATTAGCAGTTGTAGATGTCATGCCTATAGGATTCTGCTCTGGTTATTACTTAGGCAAACCTGTAGGGTTTCTAAGGATTCTGGGCCTAAAACGGTGGCATCTTGCTGCCTGAAATGTGCCCAGATTCAAAGCTTAATAAAATCAGTAGGCAAGCCAGTAGGTCCCAATGCTCGTTTTAATAAACTGGTTTCCTACATTCTGTTTATGCCCATCTAGATATCCAGCATATAGGATCCTAAATTAATGAAATTTGCTGATTGAACTGTGTGCATTTGTTGCTACCTGTGGAGGTTAACATGAGCCCTTATTTGCTCCTTACATGATAGTCATATCTGAATTTTGTTTGTCGCCTAGATTTTTCTCATTTTAAGCAACATAGGTCAGTCTAGAACTACCTTAAATAGAGGTCCTAAACACCTCCAGGACCATAGGTAAGGGGCGGGTAGTGCACACATAAGGCACGAGTTAGAAGCTACTAGAATGCTTAAGTAACAACTGAAAGATAGTAATTGGATAGTAAAGGAAATGATGACATGTGCGCTAATACTATGTGTAGCACCCCAACTTGGGGAAAGTTACCAAGTATTGCATGGAAATGATCCTATAGGCTAAAAAAACTTAGGACCCCTTTTAATTCATGTTTTGAAATAATAGTTGTCTAAACTGCTTTATTTTCCTTTAAGACTAATTCGCTTAATTAAGTTCGGCCAGGACCCACCCTTGTGGACCTCGAGGGGTGCCTAACACCTTCCCCTCAAGGTAATTTCGAGCCCTTACCCGATCTCTAGTGATGCAAACTAGTTTCATGAGTTAACTGCTCTAGGTGCCCTAACGCACCTTAATCCATTAGGTGGCGACTCTTCAAATCCCATACTGTCATCCCAAAAGGAAGGGAGTTGTCCCAAAATGTCGAAAACCGATTTCGTAAGAAAAAAGGGGGGCGCGACAATAGTGATACGCTCCCACTTCCACTCAGGAATTTCTATCTGCTGACGCAAACCGCCGAGTCTCTGGTGCTCATACTTCACCTGTTGGCAATTCAAACAACGAGCCACATAAGCAACAATGTCCTTCTTCATCTTTCGCCACTAATAATGTTGTCGTAGGTCCTGGTACATCTTGGCAGCGCCCAGATGAATAGAATACTTAGGACTGTGAGCCTTTTCAAGGATCAACTCACGAAGCCCATCAACATTAGGCACACATATACGACCCTGCATTCTCAAAACACCGTCATCTCCAACTGTAACCTTCTTGGCACCACCGTGCCGAACTGTGTCCCTAAGGACCATCAAATGCGGGTCATTATCCTGTCAATCTCTGATACGCTCAAATAAGGAGACCGAGCGACTATACAAGCTAAAACACGCTAGGCAAAATATCCAACCTCACGAACTGATTAGCCAAAGTCTGAATGTCTGAAACTAACGGTCTCTCACCGAATGGAATGAATGCAAGGCTGCCCATACTCACTGCATTCCTACCCAATGCATCGACCACCACATTGGACTTCCCCTGATGATACAATATAGTGAGGTCATAATCCTTCAATAACTCTAACCATCTCCTCTGTCTCATTAAGATCCTTTTGCTTGAACAAGTACTGGAGACTGCGATGATCCGTGAAAACCTCACACGACACACCATAAAGATAGTGCCTCCAAATCTTCAATGCGTGAACAATGGCTGCCAACTCTAAGTCATGGACAGGATAATTCTTCTCATGGACTTTCAACTGCCGAGACGCATATGCAATCACCCTTCTTTCCTGCATCAATACCGCTCCAAGCCCAACACGGGAGGTAACACCAACACCGGTGTTGAAGTCAAGGTTGTCTTGAGCTTCTGAAAGCTCGCCTCACACTTGTCCGACCATTTGAATAGGGCACCTTTCTGAGTCAATTTAGTTACTGGGGCTGCTATAGATGAAAACCCCTCCACAAAATGACGGTAGTAACCCGTCAACCCAAGAAGCTCCTGATTTCCGTGGCTGAAGTGGGTCTAGGCCAGTTCTTGACTACCTCTATCTTCTTAGGATCTACCTGAATACCCTCAGCTGATATGATGTGACCCAAGAAAGCTACTGAATCCAACCAGAACTCGCACTTTGAAAATTTAGCATACAACTGACTATCCCTCAACGTTTGGGGCGCTATTCGGAGGTGCTGCTCATGCTCCTCCTGGCTGCGGGAGTATATTAGAATATCATCAATGAACACTATTACGAAGGAATCCATATGAGGCTTGAAAACCGATTCATCAAGTCCATAAAGACTGCTGGGGCATTAGTCAAGCCAAAAGACATCACCAGGAATTCATAGTGCCCATACCTCGTCCAAAAGGCTGTCTCAGGGACATCAGACGCCATAATCTTCAACTGATGTTAACCCGATCTCAAATCAATTTCCGAAAACACTTAGGCACCCTGAAGCTGATCGATTAAATCACCAATTCTCGATAATGGATATTTATTCTTGACGGTGACTTTATTCAACTTCCGGTAGTCTATACACATTCTCTTCGACCCGTCCTTCTTCTTCACGAACAAAACTGGTACACCCCAGGGCGAGACACTAGGCCTAATAAAGCCCTTATCAAGCAAGTCTTGCAACTGTTCTTTCAATTCTTTGAACTCTGGCGGGGCCATTCAGTATGGAGGAATAGAAATGGGCTGAGTGCCCAGAGCCACATCAATGCAAAAATCAATATCCCCCGTGGGGTGTTATCCCCGACAGATCTGCCGGAAACACCTCGGGAAACTCACGAACAATAGGCACTGAATCTATCGAAGAGACTTCAGCATTAGAATCATGAATATGAGCCAAATAAGCCAAACATCCCTTCTCAACCATGTGACGAGCCTTGGCATAAGAAATCACTCTGGTGGGAGAATGACCAGGAGTCCATTTCCATTCTAATCGAGGCAACCCTAGCAAGGCTAATGTAACTCTCTTAGCATGACAATCCAAACTGGCATAATAAGGTGACAACCAATCCATGCTCAATATGACATCGAAATCGACCATGTCAAGAAGCAAAAGGTCTACACTAGTTTCAAGACCCTCAATAACAACTACGCATGAACGATACACACAATCTACAACTATAGCATCCCCCACGGGTGTAGACTCATAAATAGGGACACTCAAGGAATCGCGAGGCACAACAAAATACGAAGCAAAATAAGATGATACATAAGAGTAACTAGACCCCGAATCAAACAAAACTGAGGCATCTCTATTGCAAACTGAAATGGTACCTGTGATAACAGCATCGGAGGACTCCGCCTCGGGTCTGGCTAGAAATGCATACAATCGAGGCTGGGCCCCACCACCCTGAGCTATGTCTCTGGGAGGACCTCTGATAGGCGTACCTCCAACTCCAGGGAGCTGGCCTTCACCTCTAACAATCTGGCCCCAACCTCTGGCTACCTGACCCCTACCCCTGGCTAGCTGGGCAGGTGGTGCTGCAGCTAGTGCCGGAACTATGGCACGAGAACCCTGGTACTGAAGCTGATTACCCGAATACCTTGGACAAGCTCTCCGAATATGCCCATATTCACCACACTCAAAGCATCCCTCCTGATATAGAGGCTGACCCTGACAAGCCGGCTGACCACGATAATAACTCTGCAGAGGAGGTGTTCTAATAGGAGCTGATAGTGCGCTGTAGACTAGCTGAGCAGAATGAGGCGTATAAGAACCACGACCAGCTGAGGTACCATGTGAAGCCTGAAGTGCTGAATGGAATGGCCTCTGCTAAAAGTAACCCCGCCTCCAGATGAGGCACCACTGAATCCACCGGAATGGCGAGGTCCCTTGTCTGACCCCTGACCTCCCAATCCGCGAACCATCTAGACTCTCCTGGTCACATTAGCCGCATCCTGAAAATAAATCTCGCTCCCTGTCTCCTTAGTCATCTGCAATCTGATCGGCTGAGCAAGGCCCTCAATAAATCTCCTACCCTTCTATCTCTCTGTGGGCAACAAAAGAATAGCATGTCTAGCCAAATACACAAAGCGAGTCTCATACTGGGTGACAGTCATGCTGCCCTTCTGAAGACGCTTAAACTGATGGCGGCGCTCCTCTCTAGATAGGCAGAAACTTCTCCAAAAAGATATGCGAAAACTGATCCCAAGTCAGAGCAGGTGACCCAGCTAGTCTAGTCAACAAATAATCCCTCCACCATTTCTTGGCAGAACCAATCATCTGAAAAGTGGCAAAGTCGACCCCATTGGTCTCCAGGAGTGTGGGTAGCAGGAGTCTGGACCCCTACTCCAGCCTGAGATACGGCTGCTTCCACGGGGAATGTGCCAGTCTGGGGTACATTCTCCATAAGGCCCACTAATCGGACCAAAGCATCCTGAAGCACCAGGGTAGCAATAAACCCCTCTGGGACCTGGGTTGGTCCCGCTGGAACGGTCTGAGCTGGAGCCCCCTCATCAATCTCTATCTGGGGCTGCTGTCTGAGCAATAGGCTGAGTCCTTCCCCTGCCTCGACCTCTGACATGGCCTCGGCCTCTGCCCCTTGTAGGAGCTACTGCTACCGGAGGACCTAGCTGTTGGTCAGCAGAAGAGGAAGCACGTGTTCTCGCCATCTGTGAGAGAATAGAAGAGTTCAATAAGTAATTGAGATAACAAGAATCGCACGATAGAGTAGAAATAAAATGAGTTTGTTCCCAACTTTATAGCCTCTGATAGATAAGTACAGACGTCTCCGTAACGATCCCTCAGACTCTATTAAGCCTGTTCGTGAATTGTTAGACCTAGGCAACCTAGTGCTCTGATACCAACTTGTCACGATCCAAATTTCCAACCATCGGGATCGTGATTGAGCCTAACACCATACGTTCTAGGCAAGCCAATGTTAGAGGGATTCAACATTTAAAACAATTAAAATATAATACGAAGTCTGATATTATCCAATAAATGAATCCAGAATAATGTAAGAAATAATGAACAAAACTCGAGCTAATACTAATATCTAACTACCCAGAGTCTGGAGTCACAATTCACGAACTACTAAAGAATACTACAAGTATTTGGTTGAAAGAAATATATATCTGTTTTGAATGAAATAGAGAAGACTCCAGGAATCTGCGGACGCCAGCAGATCTACCTCGTGTCTTCGTACGAATGCTCAGCTACTACCCGATAATTCAACTCTGGCTGGAACCTGGTTCTGCACAAGAAGTTCATAGTGCAGTATCAGTACAACCGACCCCATTTACTGGTAAGTGCCGAGCCTAACCTCGACGAAGTAGTGACGAGGCTACGGCGGGGCATTTATGACATAACCTGGATATAATGTATAATAAAGTGAGAAGGGAATAATAAACTAATTAAACAGTAACTTGCAACAATTAATAAAAATAACTCGATTAACTTTTCCATACCTCAGCTATAACCAATCCTCACGAAAATTTCCAAGTTTCAATTTAAAATAACGGTAAAAGTGGAGTATGGGAACAATGGAATAAAACAGTAAAGTTTCCAGTCTTTATAATATAATCAGTAAAACATGAATATCCACCCTTATTTCTCCTTGTTGCGGCACGCAATCCGCTCCCACATGTCCACCCTTATTGCTCCTCCCTATATATATCACCCTTATTTCTCCTGTTGCAGCGTGCAAACCGATCCCACCTATCCTCCCTTATTACTCCATGTTGCAGCGTGTAACCCGCTCCCACCAGACAATCACATCTCTTTATTTATAAAAAGATTTCACAATTTAGGTCAAAGCCTTTCACAATATTTATGTCTCAACAATTGTAAGCAGAAAGTTGTACTTGTAACGACCAGACCGGTCGTTTTGCATATTCGAACCCCGTTCCCCTAAATAAGATTTTCTGTAGCGGATTTCTATGATTCATGACTTGCGGGGACGGGTGATTCGGGATTCCAAAGTGTATAGAGTAATATAGGAACACTTGGTTCCTTAAAATTGACTTTTAAGGCCAAGTTTGACTTCGGTCAACATTCGGAGTAAACGACTCGGAATCGAGTTTCGCCGATTCCAGTAGCTTCGTATGATGATTTCGGACTTGTGTGTATGTCTGGAATGGGTTCTGGATGACCCATGAGTGTTTCGATGCCAAACAGCGAAATAGAGTTTTCCTAAGTTCATATTGGTTTGGAACGTGTTTTTGAGTTATCGAGGTCCGAACGGAATTCCGAGACCGGGAATAGTTCCGTTATGTCATTTATGACTTTCTTGCAAAATTTGGTGTCATTCCGAGTAGTATAGGTCGGTTCGGCGCATTGAAACTGAATTCAAGAACTTGAAATTTCTTAAGTTTGATTCTAGGGGTTTTGAGGAGTGATTTTGAGTTTTAGCGTGGTTTTGGGTGTTCCGAAGGCTCGAGCAAGTCCGTAATATGATTTAGGACTTGTTGGTATAATTGCACAGGGGTTCGGGTGGGCCCAGGTGCCTCCCGGACACCAAACGGGGCCAAAAACCAGCAATGTCAGCTGCTGGTGCACCAGGTCTGGTGTGACCGCAGGTCCGGTTGCCCAGATTGCAGGTGCGACTCCCAAGGGAAAATCCTACCTTCGCAGGTGCGGACCCTTCTCCACAGGAGCAGGTCCGCTGGTGCGGAATTCCAACCGCAGGTGCGACCCCCAGGCTCCTTGCCAAAATCCGCAGGTGCAACCAATGGCTTGTAGGTGCGGGACGGAAGGTGCGGTCCTCGAGCCGCAGGTGCGAGGTCACTGAAGGCAGTAAGCCCATTTAAGTCGGGACTTAACCATTTTTCACCACTTTCTTCTCCTCCATTGACGATTTTGAAAGCTTTCAAGAGGTGTTCGGCCTAGCTACAAAAAGGTAAGTAATTTCCATTTAAATGTTAGATTATTACACTAAATTTTTGGTAGATTAACACCTAATTAGTGAAAATCAAAGGGGTTAGGGTGAAAACATAGGGTTGATAAACTTTAAGGAATTTCACCATTTTTCTACCATGAAATCATATAAAAACTATATATTAATGACCCTTAGGCTATGGGTGAGTATTTTCTTCAAAAATTTCCGGAATCCGAACATATGGGCCTGGCGGTGTATTTTGGGATTTCTTCAAGAAAGATGAATTAGCTAAGCTAGTAAGAGAATTTCATCCTTTTGAGTGTATATTGACGTATTTATATAATATTTGACTAGTTTCGAGTCCTCGGGTGTAGAGTTTGGAGGTTCGGGCGCGTTCTTGACCCGGGAAGTAGGTTCTACACGAGGTGAGTCTCCTTTCTAACCCTGTAAGAGAGAATTGTCCCCATAGGTAAATTATAAATGATTGAATTGTCCTTATTTGCGGGGGCTACGCACGCACGAAGTGACGAGAGTCTGTGCGTAGCTACTACTATGTTATGTTGGGTAGTCTTTAGGACTCACAAGCATGCTTATATNCACGAGGTGACGAGAGTCCGTGCGTAGCTACTACTATGTTATGCCGGGTAGTCTTTAGGACTCACAAGCATGCTTATATGCCTTACTTGTATCCCTGCATGTATTTCTAGTCGATTATTATCCTTGAAACTAGCATGAGAAAATGGAAGGTTATATTAAATCTTGTTGTTGCCATGA
The DNA here is from genome assembly GCA_005239525.1 of Nicotiana knightiana. Taxonomy (NCBI): domain Eukaryota; kingdom Viridiplantae; phylum Streptophyta; class Magnoliopsida; order Solanales; family Solanaceae; genus Nicotiana; species Nicotiana knightiana. The sequence continues at coordinate 7,500 of ML413049.1, read as the reverse complement.
TTCTTGTTTTCCAAGTGTGAACTCTACACTTCCTGAAATTCCTGATAAACTATGTGTATATATGCGAGCACCCGTGTCGCATGTATGATCCGTGAGCGGGGTAGCCTTATATTATGTCAACCCCGTCGCACGATCAATTCGCGACCGGGGTAATAGATGCATCTATGGTTCGAACCGTTCGACCCTTCGGCAGTGCACATTTAAATTTTCGCGTCGCTTCAGCCGTACGCCTCGGCATACTATATGTTATGTATTTGACTAAGAGTCGTATTAATATTGTCAAATGAATTATTCTATGTGGTAGGGGTTTGGAGTTGTATTAACGTTGTTATTTGACACTTGCGGTAGGTGGTAGTTCATATACTTGATATTCCATGTCTACTTGATTTACATAATTGTTAATCATGATTAAACCTGTTTAATTATATTATTGCTAATGACCCTAGTGAGTAATACGTCTACCTCTCGTCACTACTTTTTCGAGTTTAGACGGGATACTCACTGGGTACATATTTGTTTATATGTACTCATGCTACGCTTCTGTACTTAATTGTACAGGTTCTGAGGCTGGTATATCTGGTTATCATACCGGAGCGCGACCTTGAGAGTACTTACTGGGCTAGACTACACGGTGAGCTGCTCTTCCCGGCGTTCCTCAGCAGCATTGTGGAGTTTCTATTATTTTTGGATATTTTGTCTACCCCTTTCAGACAATTGTATATTATTTTGTCTACTTTGTATATTCCACTAGTCGTATGTGGACTTGTGACACTAGGCCTTGGCACGCGTAGTTGGTTTCTAATATTTTTGGCTACACTACATATGTTGGCAAACGATCTTTTGAGTTCATTTGATTAAGTTGCATCACTTGACCGTTTTCTTCAAATGATTTAAATATCTAAATTTGACAAGTACTTAATTATTTAAATAAGCAAAGAAATATCGCTAGTAAACTGATGTTGGCTTGCTCGGCTTCGGTGTTGGGCGCCATCACGACCTGAGCTGGAATTTGGGTCGTGACAACATGGTATCAGAGCTCTAGGTTCACGTAGGTCTCACAAGTCACATGCAAACCTAGTAGAGTCTTGCATATCAATACAGAGACGCCTGTATTTATGTTCGGGAGGCTATAGGGTGTTAAGAAACCTCTCTTTATTCTTATTCTATCGTACAGTTGATACTCTTACTAAATCTCATTCTTCTATTCTCTCACAGATGGTGAGGACTCGGGCAGCTGATATTCCAGACCTAGGAGATGTCGCTACCCCCACCGTCTGAGGCTGTAGCAGAGGCCGGGGGAGGGCACCGGCCCGAGGCAGGGCACGAGGGCGTCCCAGAGTTGCTCCATTAGCACATCCAGAGGATCCTATCATCGAGGAGTAGGACGAGATACCTTCAGCAGATCCCGCCCCAGTAGAATTCATGACTGCACCGGGCTTTCAGGAGATCATGGGACGTATGATGCGGTTCATGGACACTATGACCCAGGCTGGTTTATTTCCACGGATCCTGCCACTTCTCAGGCGGGAGGGGGAGATCAGACCCCTACCGTCCAGGCCGCAGGTCATGCAGCGACAGTATATCAGACTCCGGGTACTCTGCCCGTGGGTGGAGCACAGCCCGCCGTAGCAGCACCAGAGCTCAGACCGGCTGCGGACGGTGATCCGCAGAAGCTACTTGATAGATGGACTCGATTTCACCCTCCGAAGATCGGAGGTGAGAAGGGCAAGGATGCCCAGGACTTTATTGATAGGTGCAGGGACAGACTGCACAACATGAGGATTTTGGAGTCCCATGGAGTCGACTTCACTACCTTCCAACTAGAGGGTAGGGCCCGCAGATGGTGGCAGTCATTTATCCTTGGTAGGCCAGCAGGTTCCCCTACTATCACATGGGAGCAGTTCACTCAGCTGTTCCTGGACAGGTATACTCTACCCTCTGAGAGGGAAGAGTTGCGGTACCAGTTTGAGCAGCTGGAGCAGGGCAGATGTCAGTGACAGACTACGAGGCCAGGTTTTCAGAGTTATCTCGCCATGCCCTTATGATTCTTCCTACAGATGCTAAGAGAGTGCGGAGGATTGTAGCGGGATTGCACTCAGGTATTAGGGTCAACATGGCCCGAGAGGTAGAGATGGGTACTCCTTATCAGCTTGTGGTCGAGATAGCTCGTCGGATTGAGGGTTACCGATCAAGGAGCAGAGAGCAGGGTCAGCAGGACAAGAGAGCTAGATTTTCTGGAGATTTTGGAGGTGCCCCAGCCAGGGGTAGAGGTCAGTTCGGTAGAGGCCAGCCCAGCAGGCCTCCGTATTCAGCTCCTCCACCATGTTCTCGTGGTGCTCCAGTGAGACCTTATTTCAGTGTCATGCCAGAGAGTTCTTACCGCCCACCAGCTTTTTAGGATCCCTCTGGCGGGTATTCAGATCATCAGGGGTCTCCTAGTCCTTACTTCAGTGCCATGCCAGAGAGTTCTCATCGTCCCCCAGCTATTCAGGGTTCATCTTCAGGGCAGCATGCCATGCCTCCAGCGAGGTGTTATGAGTGTGGGGATCCAGGCCATATGAGGAGTACTTGTCCCAGGCTTAGGGGCAAGGCTATTCAGCAGAGTTATCAGCCTGCACTCCCAGCATCGGCGCCCCGTCCACCTAGAGGTGGAGGACAGGCTGGTAGAGGTCGTCCCAGATGTGGAGGCCAGGTAGGGGGAGCTCAGCTAACTCCTATTCAGTCCAGCAGAGGTCAGTCTTCAGGTACTCCAGCTAGATTCTACGCCATTCCGGCCCGAGCAGATGCAGTGGCCTCAAATGCCGTGATCACAGGTATTATTTCAGTATGTGATAGAGAGGCATCAGTGCTATTTGACCCAGGATCTACTTATTCATATGTATCGGCCTTGTTTGCTTGTTTTCTGGATGCTCCTCGTGAGTCCTTGGGTTCTCCTATATATGTATCCACTCCCGTTGGTGATTCTGTAGTGGTAGACCGGATTTATCGATCTTGCGTGATCACATTCTGTGGGTTCGAGACTAGAGCGGACCTCCTATTGCTCAATATGGTTGATTTTGAGATTATCCTAGGCATGGATTGGCTATCCCCTCATCATGCCATCTTGGATTGCCATGCCAAGACAGTTACTTTGGCCATGCCTGAGTTGCCTAGGCTGGAGTGGAGAGGTTCCTCGGTTAGTGCAGCCAGTAGAGTTATTTCCTTCCTGAAGGCTCGACATATGGTCGAGAAGGGTTGTTTGGCGTATCTTTCTTATGTGCGGGACACACCGCCGAGTCTCCGACGATTGATTCAGTGCCCGTTGTTCGAGATTTTGCTGATGTATTCCCTTCAGACCTTCCAGGCATGCCTCCGGATCATGATATTGATTTCTGCATTGATTTAGCTCCAGATACTCAGCCTATTTCCATTGCCCTATACTGTATGGCTCCTAGGGAGTTGAAGGAGTTGAAGAAGCAGCTAGAGGAGTTATTGGCTAAGGGGTTTATCAGACCGAGTGTATCACCGTGGGGTGCTCCAGTTCTATTTGTGAAGAAGGATAGGTCCATGCGAATGTGTATTGATTACCGCCAACTGAACAAGGTCACCATAAAAAACAAGTATCCATTGCGGCGCATAGATGATTTGTTCAACCGGTTGCAGAGTGTTAGGGTGTTTTCTAAGATAGACTTGAGATCGGGCTATCATCAGTTGAAGATTCGAGCCTCAGACGTCCCGAAGACTGCTTTTCATACGAGATATGGCCACTATGAGTTCTTGGTGATGTCCTTTGGCTTGACTAATGCTCCAGCAGCATTTATGGATTTGATGAATAGGGTGTTCAGGCCGTATATTGATTATTTTGTCATCGTTTTCATTGATGACATCTTGATTTACTCACGCGGCCTGGGAGAGCACGAGCAACATTTGAGAGTTGTGCTCCAGACTTTGCGAGAACAGAAGTTATATGCTAAGTTCTCCAAGTGTGAGTTTTGGTTGGATTTCGTGGCATTCTTAGGGCATGTAATATCCAGAGAGGGTATCAAGGTTGATCCTAAGAAGATTGAGGCAGTTCAGGGTTGGCCACATCCTACTACAGCTACAGAGATCAGGAGCTTCTTGGGTCTAGATGGCTATTATCGGCGATTTGTGGAGGGCTTTTCATCCATTACAGCCCCATTGACCAGATTGACTCAGAAGAATGCTCCGTTTCGGTGGTCCGACGAGTGTGAGGCGAGCTTTGAGAAGCTCAAAACGGCATTGACCTCAGCACCAGTTATGGTATTGCCATCCGGTTCTGGGATGTATATAGTGTATTGCAACGCTTCACGTGTTGGCTTGGGGTGTGTGTTAATGCAAGAAGGGAGAGTTATTGCTTATGGTTCGCGCCAACTGAAGGTTCATGAGAAGAATTATCCGATGCACGATTTGGAGTTGGCAGCGATTGTTCATGCTCTTAAGATTTTGAGGCATTACTTGTATGGGGTATCTTGTGAGGTTTATACAGACCACCGCAGCTTGCAGCACTTGTTCAAGCAGAGGGATCTTAATTTGAGGCAGCGCAGGTGGCTTGAGTTGCTGAAGGATTATGATATCACCATCCTTTATCATCTGGGGAAGGCGAATGTAGTAGCAGATGCTTTGAGCAGGAAGGCGGAAAGCATGGGTAGTTTGGCTTTCATTGCAGCGGAGGAGAGACCTCTAGCCTTGGACATTCAGTCCCTGGCTAATCGCTTGATGAGGTTAGATCTTTCAGAGCCTCGTCGAGTTCTTGCACATGTAGTTGCTCAGTCTTTGTTATTGGGGGAGATCAAGGCTCGACAGTTGATGATCCACGCTTGGCAGAGCTACGGGAGACAGTGGTTCAGGGTGGTGCCAAGGAGGTTACTATTGGCGAGGATGGTGTTCTGAGACTTCAGGGTCGGTTGTGTGTTCCTAATGTTGATAGCTTGAGGCAGAGGATTCTAGAGGAGGCGCACAGTTCGCGGTATTCTGTTCATCCTGGTGCTACGAAGATGTATCGTGATCTGAATCAGCATTTCTGGTGGAGGCGAATGAAGAAAGACATTGTGGAGTATGTGGCTAGGTGTCTTAACTGCCAGCAGGTTAAGTATTAGCACCAGAGGCTAGGAGGCCTACTTCAACAGATGCCCATTCCTGAGTGGAAGTGGGAGCGCATCACTATGGACTTCGTGGTTGGGTTGCCTCGGACCTTGCGGAAGGTTGACGCGGTTTGGGTCATTGTGGATAGGTTGACCAAATCGGCGCATTTTATTCCGATGTGTACTACTTATACTTCTGAGAGGCTAGCCCAGATTTACATTCGAGAGATAGTCAGGTTGCATGGTATTCCGGTGTCCATTATATCAGATCGAGGTCCTCAGTTCACCTCGCACTTCTGGAGAGCATTGCACAGAGAGATGAGTACTCAGATAGACCTCAGCACAGCATTTCATCCGCAGACTGATGGTCAGTCGGAGCGTACGATTCAGATATTTGAGGGCATGCTCAGAGCACGTGTGATTGACTTTGGGGGTCAGTGGGACCAGTTCTTGCCTTTGGCCGAGTTTGCTTACAATAATAGTTATCAGTCCAGCATTGAGATGGCTCCATTTGAGGCTTTATATGGTCGGCGATGTCGTTCTCCTATCGGCTGGTTTGAGCCTGGCGAGGCTAAGTTATATGGCACGGACCTGGTGAGAGATGCCTCGGAGAAGGTGAAGTTGATTCAGGAGAGGCTCCGCACAGCACAGTCCAGACAGAAGAGCTACGCGGATCAGAGGGCACGTGATGTGTCATTTATGGAGGGAGATAAGGTTCTGCTGAAGGTTTCGCCGATGAAGGGCATTATGAGGTTCGGGAAGAAGGGCAAGCTGAGCCCGAGGTTTATAGGTCCTTTCGAGGTATTGAGGTATGTTGGAGAGGTTTCCTATGAGCTTGCTCTACCTCCCCACTTATCGGGGGTCCATCCGGTCTTTCATGTATCCATGCTCCGGAGATATCACGCCGACTTCTCTCACGTGGTTGATTTCAGCACTATTCAGTTGGATGAGAGATTGGTCTACGAGGAGGAGCCAGTTGCCATTATTGACAGACAGGACTGCCAGTTGAGGTCCAAGAGAGTTTCTGCGATGAAGGTCCAGTGGAGAGGCCAAGCAGTTGAGGAGGCGACTTGGGCGTCCGAGGAGGACATGCGGAGCAGATATCCACACTTATTCAGCACCTCAGGTATGATTCTAGACTCCTTCGAGGACGAACGTTTATTTAAGAAGTGGAGAATATAACGACCCGACCGATCGTTTTGCGTATTCGGACCCCGTTCCCCTAAATAATACTTCCCGTAGTGGCTTTTCGTGATTCATGACTTGCGGGGAAGGGTGGTTCGGGATTCGAAGTGTATAGAGTAATATAGGAACACTTGGTTCCTTAAGATTGGTTTTTAAGGCCAAGTTTGACTTCGATCAACATTCGGAGTAAACAACTCAGAATCGAGTTTCGCCGATTCCAGTAACTTCGTATGATGATTTCGAACTTGTGCGTATGTCCGAAATGGGTTTTGGATAACCCGGGAGCATTTCGACGCCAAATAGCGAAATAGAGTTTCCTGAAGTTCATAATTTGGTTTGCAACGTGTTTTTGAGTTATCGAGGTCCGAACAGAATTCCGAGACCGGGAATAGTTCTGTTATGTCATTTATGACTTGCTAGCAAAATTTGGTGTCATTCCGAGTAGTATAGGTCGGTTCGGCGCATTGAAACCGAATTCAAGAACTTGAAATTTCTTAAGTTAGATTCTAGGGGTTTTGAGGAGTGATTTTGAGTTTTAGCGTGGTTTTGGGTGTTCCGAAGGCTCGAGCAAGTCCATAACATGATTTAGGACTTGTTGGTATAATTGCACAGGAGTTCGGGTAGGCCCAGGTGCCTCTCGGACACCAAACGGGGCCAAAAACCAGCAATTTCAGCTGCTGGTGCACCAAGCCTGGTGTGACCGCAGGTGCGGTTGCCCAGATCGCAGGTGCGAGACCGCTCCTGTGGTCGAGACCTCGCAGGTGCGACTCCCAGGGGAAAATCCTACCTTCGCAGGTGCGGACCCTTCTCCGTAGGAGTGGGTCCGCATGTGCGGAATTCCAACCGCAGGTGCGACCCCCAGGCTCCTTGCCAAAATCCGAAGGTGTGACCAATGGCTCGCAGGTGCGGTCCTCGAGCCGCAGGTGCAAGGTCACTGAAGGCAGTGAGCCCATTTAAGTCGGGACTTAACTATTTTTCACCACTTTCTTCTCCTCCATTGACGATTTTGAGAGCTTTCAAGAGGTGTTCGGCCTAGCTACAAAAACGTAAGTAATTTCCATTTAAATGTTAGATTATTACACCAAATCTTAGGTAGATTAACACCTAATTAGTGAAAATCAAAAGGGTTAGGGTGAAAACCTAGGGTTTATGAACTTTAGGGAATTTCACTACTTTTCTACCATGAAATCATGTAAAAATTATATATTAATGACCCTTAGGCTATGGGTGAGTA